>MJUU01015961.1:19937-30988 GCA_002080025.1 Modiolus philippinarum | reverse complement strand
ATTGGCTAATACTGATGGGGTTCAAGATGGGTAATGAAAAAAAAAATTTCACTGTTCTTTGTCATTATTACAGTATTTTTATTGAACAATCACTATCTTTTAGGTCTATTTTCTAAACCATAAATTAAGGAAAACAATTCACTTTCGAGTTGACTAAAATAAAAAGTAGTTTCAGGAGTTCTGATGTAGCAGTATCATGTTTGTCGCTTTAAAATAATGGTGTGAGTTTTATATCTCTCTGATATAAGACGATAGCACCATAACGTATTGAACCGATTCCCAAAAATCTGTCTTACCTCTAGATCTAGACAGAATTATCGGTCGTTTACAAAGCTACTTTTATCATCCTTAGTTTTTATTTTTTATATTGCTTTGTGACAAAGCAATATAAAAAATAAAAAAGATGAACATAGGATGATAAAAGTAGCTTTGTAAATGATAGATAATTTGGTCTACTCTAGATCTTGAGTATGTGACATGCATATTTTTAACAGCTTCTGTTCTTAGGAAAACACATTGTCATCAAATGCAAAAGAAACCAACTAAACACTGTATATTCATACACAATGTAGTATTTTGTCATCTTTTTACCAACAAAATGTAAGTGATTGATATAGAATAATAGGATCTTGCATAAGGTCAGATTAAAGATCGGGATATCTTTCATGAGTGTAAGAAATTTCGTCTTTCCTTGAGTTCAGCGTAGTGAAACTAGAGGAAAAGATGTATAATTTCTTACACCAGTGAAAGATATCCTGTTCTCTAATTTTTGTCCTGTTTTCATGTTTCTTGAGCAGTAGGAGAAATATAGTTTCTACAATGAGCATGATGAGAACTAAGTTAATTATGAAATTTCTCACATCAAGTTAAATAAATTTTGCAAATGTTTGAAAACGAGGCTTGCCGAGTTTTTAAACATTTCAAAATTTATTTAACAAGATGTGAGAAATTTAATAATTAACGTGTTTAAGTTGTAGAAAATGTTTCTCTAATCACATAATATAAAAACACCTAGGATTATGTTCCGAACAGATTTGGCGGGAAAGGTTCACGCGAGTTGTTCTCTCACTAGAAATGAGAAATATTTTTATCACACCAGCCAGGCGTTAGTTAAATTTGCTAGAAATTAGAGAAATACATTTCTCCTCTGTAGAGAGAATATTGTTATTGGCAAGTGATTGGGTGAAATTCAATTATGACGTCAAAAATGTTTGAGGTTTTCTGATTTAACCATTGTGACGTCAGGAAAAAAGGCGACTTCATGCTTAAAGAACACATTTATTTCGGATTAGGCCAAAAAAAAAAATATGTGTGTTTCCGGTTACCCGACCGACCCTAATTTTTCCTTCCGACCCTAACGTTTTTTTTCCATTCTTCAAAATGTTCTTGTGTGACCTCGATCATTTTAGCGGTAGTCTTCTGTCTTGTTGGAAGCAACACCACTCAGATGAGTCTTTTTCCACAACCGCTAGCATTATTCATCAAAAATGCACGAAGAATCGTTAAAATCAACAGGATTCCCGACTCCTGTCGTCAAATCCGCCATTTTTACTCGTCTGATTTACACTTCCTGTTTTAGCGTTATGACTAAACACCGGAAATACGGCAATGACAAACATACAATGCAACAGACGAAAAATACGAAGCAATAAAAAAAAAAAAACTTTTTCCCGACCTACCGACCCTATTTTCAAATACCTTGTAACCGGAAACACACATATATTTTTTTTTTTTGGCCTTAACAGAAGAGGGGGTTCATGTTTTTGTGCAAAATCTTCTTGAAATCATCAGAGAAATAAAATCCACAAATGTATCTCGTGAGAAACAACATTTCTACACACTCAATAGTTAAATTTTCAAATATTTTAAAATGTTCGGTAAGCCTTGCGTTTAAACATTTTAAAATATAACTATCTCAAGTGTAGAAACGTTATTTCTCACTTGACGCGGGTGAGGATTCTATATATTTTTAATTTGATCGAATGCAAGATCCCATTTCTTCTGCAAAATATGAGAAAAAAACACCTGTAAACATTCCTTGTGAACAACGTCATCACCATTAGGATATACTTAACATTATGACATCATCCGTTTTATGACGCTTAGTCATGGTAAAAATTGTTTTATCACAAAAATGAACACTAATGGTTGTCCATTTACTCCTGTAAGATGAGGTCGCATGCATCAATCTTACACAGTTCATCCTACACTGTAAATCGCCATAATTTACGGAAGAAAGTCACAACATTGCATGTTCTGGAAGGTCAGGCTGGGAAACATTTATTGAATCACACACATTCATGATATAGCCTTTCTAGTACAGCACTCCTTAAGTGGACTTACATCCTAGAGGAAGAAATTGTTTGAATCACCATGTCAGAGACGCTGAAATGTAAAATAAAATCACACTGTCTGGCCACATTGGTGCCCAACTAAAAGTTGACGTATTCCCTCTTTTTCGTAAGCCGGGATCAACTCAGGATCAGGTTTTTGTAGGACCGTGTCATTGATTTTGAAGTTATTCCCCTTCGCTCCTTACAACATAACTAGTATGGAATAAATACGACTTTCTTGTCAGTAGGATCAAAGATATATTAATAAAAATTCATGGAGGGTTCAAAATAACCTCATGTTTTATTTTTCCGAGTCCTTTTTTAACCCATCAAAATTTTGTTTTGTCTTTTTGGTCAGGTATTCCGCATATATGCTGAAAAATATTGAAAATGTAAATATCCCTCCGTTTTGCCTTTGTTGGGACAACGTCTGAGAAGGGAGATAACTGCTACAAAAATAGCTAAATTAATGCATCTCCTTTTATATGGTTTAGTGGATTTTAGTGAAACTGTCATGACTGTGTACAAAGGTTGTTTGTGATAAATGATAACAATTTTGGTATAGTTAAGGGGAGGTAATTAAACCTGGATGTTCTTGGCATCATAAATTAAGGATATGTAGTAAATGCACATGAGATAAAGTCTCAAAAAGCAAAGGAACTACCCACATATCCTATCTCTGAAATGGTTTGTAGGATTTTAATGAAACTATATCCAATGGTAGAACCCCTAAGAGAAAATTATGTTTTTTGACAATCAAGAGGAGATGATTGGGCAGGATATTTTTGTTTTTATACGACCGCAAAAAAATTGAGGTCATATAATGGTATGGTGCTGTCGTCGTCGTCGTCCTGCGTCGTCGTCGTCTGTAGACACTTTTGTTTTTTGTCAATAACTTAAGTTCCAGGTGACAAATCCGTATGAAATTTTAACACAGTGTTCCTTGGCACAAAAGGAAAGCTTGGGTTGGTTTTGGTAATTTTGGCCCCTCCCGTTTTAAATAAAAAGGGCAAAATTGGGTGTTTTCACAAATTTGGCTGTAGAATATTTGTTATTTATTAGATTTTGATGGGGTTTCTTTCAGTGTGTTTCTAATTAAATTTCCTCTCAGGAGTTTGCCAACGGATTTTACGTGGTATGTACCGTTCACGAAATAAATGGGGCCAAAAAGGGGCGATTTTCAAAAATTTCTTTTTATTTAATTTTAGTCAGATTTTGATGGAGTTTTTTTTGCAATGGATTCTTTTTGAAAATAAATATTGAGCTGCACCATCAGATTTTGGACAACATGTTTCTTTTTCGAGCTATGAGGGGCCAAATGGGGATTAATTTGCAAATTTGCAGATTACCTGAAATTTTCATTTTTCATTGGATTTCGATAGGTTTTTTTTCTTTGGATTTCGATGGGATTTTATTCTTTGGATTTCTCTTGATATAAGCTTTCAGTAGTATGTCAATGGATTTGGCGTGGCTCTTACCATTTCAAAGCTACAGGGGTCAAAAGGGCTGAAATTGCAATTTTCAGAATATTAAAATCTTAAATTTTTGTGCTGGATTTTAATGGGGTTCCTTTCTTCGGATTCCTCTTATCATATAGTTAAAGTAATATTTTGACCAATTTTACATACCTCTTACCATTTCAGATATAAAGAAGGAAGGGGTAATTTTTATTTTCCTTAGTTTGTGTGCGGCTACTTACTTGTTTTCTTTGAATTCATCTTGATATAATCTGTCAGTGGTTTTATGTTCCCTAGTTTGTGTCCAGCTAATTACTGTGTCAAGCTCCTTATTGTATCGATCTATTTACTGTGTCAAGCTCTTAACTGTGTCCACATTTACTTTAAATCACACTTGTTCAAATTTCAGTGGTCGACATGCTGCGGTCGTATCATGCTGCGCTCGGCGTAGCTCCTTATTCTGTGTTGGTGACATTATAAGTACATATCCACTACAATGGTTTCTTCGATTTCTGTGAAATGTTTGCCAAAAGTATATCATATGAAGGTATCAATGAAAAAATAGTTATGGTATGAAGCAACAAGGGGAGATAATTTGACTAAACCCCATTTAAGGGACCTTTTGACCAATCATTTCTTTTAGAATTTGTGAGGTAGTAGTGGAAATTTAACATAACCTCACAATCATAAAATGTCTAATCAATCATACTGTATTTTGTTGTATTATGATGCCTTTTATGGGTTCTTGATTAGTATAGTAAAAATTCTTATCTTATAATGAGCATGAAGGGAAAAGACTGTTTTGTATAAACAAGGGGAGATGATTTAACCAAGGAATTTTTTTGTGTTTTGCTATATTTTGAGTTGATAAGGGCATTTGCACTTCTATTTATTGCATTTAATTAAACTTCATAGTTCATGTACATTGTAGTAGTACACCTGATGAATATGTGCATTAAGGAAGTCAATTACAATACAGCATATTAAAGGGGAGATAATATAACAATGAGGCTTTTATGTTGTGAAAATATGGTCATGATACTAAGTGCAATGGATATTTTTTATATCCGGACTCTAGTACACTCAAGTCATAAAAAATGTAAAGCAGTTATAAACTCTTGACGATCAAAGCTTGATAGCCATTTGAAAACTTGCCTAGAGGCATATTTAGTGTATAAACTAAACATTAGTTTTTGTTTCAGTTTATTGTTGATAAACTAAAATGGATGCAGATCCAGATGATAAAAAAGATGTTCGTAGGCCTATGAATGCCTTCCTTATTTTCTGTAAGAGACACAGAAGTATGGTTAGGGAAAGAAATTCTCACCTTGACAACCGTAGTGTAACTCGCATTCTTGGAGATTTATGGGCAAACATTGGAGAAGAAGAGAAAAATCAGTATATAGAGTTGGCAAAACAGGTATATAGATATAAATATTTTATGAAAGGATATGGAGTAAATGAACATGAGACCATAACATATATGTTAACTCCAACTGCAATAAATTTTGTTGAGCTGTATGGCCATTTTGGAAATTAATTCCTAATCAGCCGCACTAGAACCCGAACATAGGAAATCCACAATTTCAAAAAATGTTTAAACTGCATCAAACCAAACAAAATCTAAATAATCAGTAATGATCAAAAATAGCTAAGGACAAAACTACGATGGACAGACATGACAGAGGGAGTGTTAGAATTTTCATAAATTTTGACGATAGTTAAAAGCAAAGTGTACACATGAGATATAATCTAATGTACAAGTACACCATATCTAAGAAAAATTAAGAGCATACATCTTAATCACATGTATTACTACTTCTTAAACATACATGTATGTAGACATTTGGTTGAGCCTTTGTCATGTTTAAAGTGTACTTTAAGCTGTGTTTGATAAATACATGTGGTATTTTGTATGATCATGATGATTATCTGTTCAGACAGTTACCTAAAAACAACGTTGACAACATTTTTTGTGACATCAGTTCCTGAAAAGAAATAATGGGAAGTTGTATCACATTTACCATGGTTACTGACCACTTGAATTTTCCACAAGAAATTTCAGCACTTAGTAACTACATAAAAATGATGTCGATAATTTATTGATTGAAGAAGGTATTATGAAAAGATAAGATTATTCTAAAACATAAGCAAGGATATGATTCTGCATTGTTTCTTTTGGATGACTGTTCATAATTAAAATAAATTGTTTAGAAGAAAGCTCATTTTTTTTATGTCATTTGGATTTTGTGAACTTTGTAGACTTTTGCGTATATTTATACCCCCGCTTTGTAAAAGCGGAGGGTATATAGTGATGGTGTCCGTCTGTCGTCCGCCTTTCCGTCTGTAACACTTTACTGTTAAAGTTTTCTCGGCTTCTACAGGTGGGAATGATTTGATATTTAGCATTAGGCTTCCAAATGATGAGTTGTACAGTGTCAGGTATTTTCATGTTTGTGGCGCTACTACTTCCTGTTTGCAGATACATTAATACTTAGTTTCATATACCACTACTAATGAAAATTTTTCGTCAAAGTGTTCTCTTCTTCCAAAAGTGGAAATGATTTCATATTTGGTCTGGAGCTTCATGATGATGAGTTGTACCATGTAAGCTATTTTCAGGTTTGTTGCGCTACTACTTCCTGTTTACCGATACATTGGTATGTTGATACTTAGCTAAAATTAAGAGACGCAGTTGACTTTAAAGATCAGCCTTTTATTTAAACTTCTTATTATATTGGGCATGCGGAGGTATTCATTTGTGGCCCAGTGGACCACAGTACCTCTAGTTGAACCTGTGAACTGTTATTGTAGTGTAAGAAACTTACGTTGTTTCATCCTCAGTCAAAATGTAAAATTGTATTTCACTGTCAAAACAGCCATATTTTTGTATACAGATGTCTGTTTGGGGGAAGCTTTTGTGCAAAGATGGATAAGACTAGCAGGAAAATGCAAGAAACTTTAGGGTCTGTAAAATGAATTTGAATCATGGGAAATACGATAATCATGATAATAGTTAGTTCATTTAATTAAATGTTCCTCTAAACCAATCAGATTTTAGTCTGTATCTTCTTGGATGTTTTTCTTTCAGTATAAAGATGCATTCATGAAAGCTAATCCTGACTACAAGTGGCACAATCCAGAAAGAATGCCACAACTGAAACCTGCTAATGAAAGGGTACCATCAGCCAGTACAGGTATAGCTGAAGATGGACCTATTGTTCCAGGAAAACTTGCAGGTAATAGTCAAATTTGCATAACTTGTGTATATATTTTTACATTGGTCAGAGTACCCAGAATTCTATGTTCTTAATAAGTATAAATTTGATTTTGACCTGTTGTTCTAGAAAAACTTACATGTAATATGTATAATGCAATTATTACAAGTATCTGTAAAGTTGACCCATGGAAGCTTAAGGATGTCCAAAATATGGAGCATGTTCTTTAGCTAATGCAATTTACTAGGACCTAAAGCTAACACAAAGGCATGGTGAGGTACATCATTTATAGAAAAACAGGTTTCATCACATTATTATTGTTTTCTTGTTTAAGCGAGTTGCCCCGATATCTCTTAAAAACTATTTACATTTTTTTGTATCACTGAATTATTTACAGGTCCAGAATTATTCAAAGTTCTGTAAATGTACTTTACATAAATCGTTGTATTATTATTGATCATTATTGTACTAAGTCCAAAGTAATGTATTGTGTAAATACTCAAAACAGAGGAGAACATGGAGAAGCAAATAACTAAAAACTTGAGTTTACACAAACTGTTGCTAGGGGCCGTCTTGAACTTACTGTGAGGTATGAGCATATCTCATTGTTGAAGGCCTCATGGTGACTTCAAGATGAAGAACAACAATAAAAGCGTTGTTCCATTGCTTGGTTTTGCCATGTATTTGTAGAGACTCTGTCTCATTTGCATTTACTCAGTATCCTTTCATAAGTTATTGCAATTCGTTTTCAGATCCATCAAATATGGGAGGGTTGAGTATGTTGATGGAAGGTAACCAGATTAAAAATAACCAGTTTGGAGCATACAAGGAACCAGATCAAGGCCTCAAGTCTGTTAACAAACCATTGTTGACTGCATCTAGTTTTTGTCCATGGATATCTAAACAGGTATTTTTTTTTATTTATCCACTGTAGAAAAGATCCAATAAATCTGTCCCACCCTTGAATGTGTGAAGTACAAATCTTTTATCAGCTATTGTGTTAAAGAAAACACATTGTCATCAAATGTTGATGGAAACAGACTAAACATATTAATACATCGACACTATGTTGCATTTTGTCATCATTCAGAAAGGAACTGTCAGTTATTGATAAAACAAACAAATAATGAATCACAACATTACACAGTTTTACTTGGTCAAGACTGTCAGGCTGGGACACATTTATTGAATCAACCAAATAAGTGTATTAATCATTTCAGATTTTCAGATAATGAAAGCATATCTATTTTTACTAGCCTTCTCTGTTATCTCTTTTATTTACAGTTTTGTCTATACTGCATTGAAATTCCCTGAAAGCAAGTTTTATGTACATTTTCTTAAAATCTTTACAACTTTTAAAGTATATCACTTAGGCCAAAAAAAAATATATGTCTGTTTCATATACTTGGACAAGTGTGGATGTCTCGCCTGTCTGCATTTGCATCGCCCAATTTAATGTTAATGTGAAAAGGACAAATAAAAAACTGACAACTGCATTGAATGCAAAAAAAAATTTTTAAACTGATGACATAGTCAATGAACCATGAAAATGTGGACAAAGTTATATGACAGGTGTCAAACTGACGTGTACTCACCTATATCTATATTGCTACAGATCAAAATATGTTGAATTTAGGTGGTAGAGTTAGTTTGAAATAGACTTGAAATCAGAATGAAAAATTGAACAAAGTCATTGGACCATAAAATTGAGGTCAAGGTTACATGACAAGTGTCAGACTGACCTGTATCTATATAAATTTTGTTACAAGTCGCAAATTTTGAGCCTAGACATTTAAGTTTATGGGAAATAGACCAGAATGAAGCAGACATAATTTTTGTCCCTAACTGTTGCATGGTAGAGTTGAAATGAATAAAAACAAAGATGGGTGCATGGAAAAAATATAAATGGAAAATTTTGAGACAATTTTCACAGTGAACAGGAAATACTTTCTGACAAATGATCCAATGAACTGAAAATAAAAAAATAATCGAAATGTTAAAATCAATCTCACTGAATGAAAAATATTAAATTGAGTGCAAAACAATTAACACAAAACCGTAAAAATATAAAGGCCGGGTTGGGACAGAAAGAGGAGGAGAGAATATTTGGACAGACTGCATTTATAGATATGCAGTCATTTATCCCCTCCTGAAAGACTTTGGGCTACAGCTTATTTCTTTTTGTTTTCTTCTTTTTGGTAGGCAGTGATCTACCCCTTGCCATGAGAAGCTGGAAAGCGTTTACAGTTTGTTTCGTGGCCTTTTCGGCGGCCTTTGACACCATCTCATCCAATGTGGGTTCTAGTTGTTTTGTCAAACATGTGAACACAAAACACCCGAAACTGAAGAACCTCCCCTAATAATTGTAAGGCCAAAGTTGTGTTTTTCTCTGTTTTGTGTCCGCGTGCGGGTAGGTTTTTGCCAGTTGTGTGGTGAAAACAAACACAAAAGTTTTTTTCGTTTTGTCAAAAAATTTGAAATTTTGATATACCGGAGATAACAGTATACCTCAAATAGTTTCTTTCCCCTATAAATTATTCCCCCCGTACAAAAGAAAACATTCAAAGATTATGAGCACAAAAGGTGCATAAAACTATTGGAAGTATCACCGGAAAAAGTGTATGTCTCCCTGTCAAAGGATGTAATACCAGACCCTTTCTCAGTTTTGCCCATAACATAACCGGCACTTATTTTGGCAAGTCTATATTTGTCGTACCAGACCCTTTCTCATTTTTGCCCATAACATAAGTTAACCGGAACTTATTTTGGCAAGACTATATATAATTTATCCAGTTAAACTCTTATTTAATAAATTGTTCCTGTCTCCAACCAAAGGGGGTAAGAAAATCTAAGTATCATTGGGTTTGAAATGGAATGCCATTGACGGTGTTATTTTTTTATCTTATGTTTCCTAAGGGGAATCTATGAGAATCAATGAAAAGGTGACTAGTCTACACACGGAAAAGGCTTTTAATGCCTTAATGAATAGCAAAGTACCACTCATTTATCAAAGAAATTTCTGATGAATGAATGTAAGCCAAAAGAGTGTCATGTGAAATAGTGTCCGGGTGTGATAAATTTGTATTGAGAACCATCAATAGAGACTGAAAGTAATCATTCTGGTGTTTTATTCCATCCAATAATGAGACTGGACAGTATTTCATGATGGAATATGTATACAAAAACTTGCAAAATTTTGTCAATAGTTGTCAGATTTAATTTTTATAAGGCATGAACCACTTCATTTTCATGGGGCCTGGGATTTTTACCTGAGCCGGGAAATTTTATGCCCGCTTCGCTGGCCAGATTATTTTTTTTCTCATATTCACTTTGCTAGGAAATTTTGTTGAGCCAGGCTTTTTGCAAATGGACAGAATCAGGACCAGATTATTTTTTTCGGCCCAGATGCTAGTCAGAAAATTTTTTGGGGCAAAAATCGGAGCCAGAATTTTTTTTTCTAAAAAATACTAGCCCCCCTGAAAATCAAATGGTCCGTGCCTAACCGGGTTTCAAAAGTACATGTAAGGGGTAATACAGTGTAGCTCTTGTCCGATCATCTGTCTGTGGGTCCACACTCTTGAACTCATCATTTTTCTTCCTGCTTTGCTCATAGCAAATGTGTAGTTTGAAACTTACTATGGCGTTTTGTACCACACCTCTGATTCACATCCTGGAGTAATGGTCTTCACTTATCTACTTCCTGTTTACTAATAGCTGTTTTTTTTTCATTGTGGAATACATGGAAATTTTCAAAACATTTTTTTTCGGATTGTGTATATAACGAATTGACATTTGGTCTTGAAGCTTTCAGTATGAGGAGTTGTACCCTGAAACTCTAGATGTGATCTGTTCATAATAAGCTCATAGCAATGTCATAATGACTTGTGATATCTTGTTCCTAAAAAAGACAGCAGTATGCATATGACACATGGTTCATTATCTCAATATCCATTTATTTTCTCTTGAGGAGTATGTCAAAATGGCAACCTAACAAAATAATTAAAGCATGAACCAAATGAAACCCCTTAGGTTCTTGAAGCAGT
>MJUU01015955.1:24701-41677 GCA_002080025.1 Modiolus philippinarum | reverse complement strand
AAAAAATCCCATCGAAATCCGACGAAAAATAAATTTTTTAGGTTATCTGTAAATTTACGATTTTGGCCCCCTTCGGCCCCTCATAGCTCTGAAAAGGTAAGAGCTATGCCAAATCTGCTGACATATAACTGAAAGCTTACATAAAGAGGAATCAAAGAATAAAATCCTATCGAAATTTGATGAAAAATAAAAATTTTAGGTTATCTGTAACTTTACAATTTTGGCCCCTTTCAGCCCCTTATAGCTCCAAAACGGTAACAGCTACGCCAAATCTGTTGTCATACAACTGAAAGCTTACATCAAGAGGAATCCAAAGAAAAAAATCCCATCGACATCCGAAGAAAAATAAAAATTTTAGGTTATCTGTAAATTTACAATTTTGGCCCCTTCAGCCCCTCATAGCTCAGAAACGGTAAGAGCTACGCCAAATCCGTTGACATGGGACTGAAAGCTTACATCAAGAGGAATCCAAAGAAAAAAATCCCATTGAAATCCAATGAAAAATAAAATTTTTTTGTTATCTGTAAATTTACGATTTTGGCCCCCTTCGGCCCCTCATAGCTGGGTAAGGAAACAAGTTACCAAAAATCTTAAAGTAGAGCGCTACGATAATTTTTCATAAGGAATCCTTTGGAAAAAATTGCATCAAAATCAGACTCAAAATAAAAAAATGAAATTTTTGAAATTCGCCCCTTTTGGGCCCCATTTATCTCATGAACGGTACATGCCACGTGAAATCGTGAAACAACCAATTTAACCCCTTTTGGCCCCTTTTTCTAAAACGGGCGGGGCCAGGAACATAAAATTATAGCCCGGGCTAAAGCATGTACCAAGAAACATCATACTAAAATTTGAAAATGATCTGTTCACTGGAACCAAAGTTATGATTTCCAGACACAAAAATACCCAATTTTACCCCTTTTTGGCACCTTTTTCTGAAACGGGTGGGGCCATAAACCCGAAATTAAAACCCAGGATAGCCATTATGCCAAGAAACCACATACTGAAATTTGAAGATGATCTGTCCACTAGAAACAAAGTTATGCTGGCCACAGACGCCAAGCCGACGCAGACGCCGACGACTGCGCCATAACATAATACGACCGCAAAATTTTTGCGGTCGTATAAAAAATTATACTTGGCCTGTGTTTTGTGGTAAACAATTTACATACCAAGTTTGAAGACCTTGTGTTATTTCATTCACAATTTATGAGTATGAAACCCTAAAATTTGCAAAATTTCAAAGTTTCAAGGGGCATAACTCCGGAACCCCCTTGGACCTCTGAACCAAAAATCAAACTTGACCTGAGTCTTGTGGTAAACAACTTACATACCAAGTTTGAAGACCTTGTGTTATTTCGTTCACAAGTTATCAGTCGGAAACCCTAAAATTCATAAAATTTCAAAGTTTCAAGGGGCATAACTCCAGAACCCCTTAGACCTCTGAACCCAAAATCGAACTTGACCTGAGTGTTGTAGTAGAGAAGTTACATACCAAGTTTGAAGACCTTGTGTTATTTCCTTCACAAGTTATCAGTGGGAAACCCTAAAATTTGCAAAATTTCAATTTTTTAAGGGGCATAACTCCAGCACCCCTTGGACCTCTGAACCCAAAATCAAACTTGACCTGAGTTTTGTGAAGCTGCATACCAAGTTTGATGATCTTGTTTGAAGATCTTATGATATTTGGTTCACAAGTTATCAGTCGGAAACCTTCGGGGGACGGACACATGACTGAGGGTATCACATAATACCACGCCACTTCGTGTGGCGGGGTATAAAAAATGTGTAGGCAAACACCTGACAGTGCAGCGGTGACACCAGTCAGGATAGCATGGAGTTTTAATTGTTTATTGTTTAGCAGCTCCTTGGGTTTCATGAAACATACCATAGCCTTATTTCTGGAATAGTTAATCTTCGGTTATTGGCTGGACATGTTTTATTTGTACATGTATAACTGTATTCAAACTGAAGCAGTCCAGAAAAGGGTGGCATCATCACCATCCCTTCCATGCCGTAGAAACTGTTTCTTCTCCACTGTATAATATCTGCCCACTTTTGTCTTATCTCTTCAAATTTTTTGTCACAGAAAAGGTAAAGCATTTCTGGCAGATCCTACAAAAGATTTATTTGACAAAAGTAAATTTTGTTGTGAAATTTAAGACTTAAAAACTCAAGTCACAATTTTTGTATGTAAATGGTCATTATCTGAGGATAAAATATTTTTGACAACTGTCCATATGGCACTTTAATGATGCTAATTTTACCATATGAGAACTACAAAACAACGAAAAATTTCTGCTCTTTTTTAACCTTTATGTTTATTTGTTCTTTTTCAAGCTTTTATGTAAATTTTTACCTTTTTCAATCCTTTATGTCAATAAAAATTTACAGAAAAATGCTAAATACATATTTAACTACAAAATGGTCATTCTTTTACATTGCATCCAACAAAACCTATGTTGCAGTGTATTGTTACTGTTTGTGCATTAGAAAATAGACAATGGTTTTTTAAAACAGAATGACTGCTAGAATTATTAAGTATTCATGTTTGAGTCTTTTAATAGAAATGTCCACCTAAAATGGCAACTACAGACACAAATTTGGTCTCAAAGGGATTATATAGAAGCTAAGCAGAAAAAGAGTTCTCATGCTATACCTAAACATGAGGTTGCACGCGTTGTCGTGCTAGGTATACCCCCACTCGTTGAAATAAATCATCCAAGCATTAGCCGAGATAAGTGTGACGAAAATTTTCACTATGTTCAATAAAGTGAAAAATGACAAAGTCCTGCCAAACAGGAAGTTGATATAGTAAGGCGACCAAAATGGGAGACGACACATTCCCCTTATACATAAAGTGAAATACCAAATTTCAAATAAATCGGCCCAGCAGTTGCTGAGAGAAGTGCGACAAAAATTTTCACTATGTTCAATAAAGGGAAAAATGGCTAAGTCCTGCCAAACAGGAAGTTGATTTCATAAGGCAAACAAAATGGGAGACGACGCATTCCCCCTATATATAAAGTAAAATAGCAAATTTGAAATAAATCGGCCCAGCAGTAGCAAAGAAAAGTGCAACAAAAATTTCACTATGTTCAATAAAGGGAAAAATGGCAAAGTCCCGCCAAACAGGAAGTTGATATCATAAGGCGACCAAAATAGGAGATGACGCATTCTTCCTATATATAAAGTTAAATACTTAATTTGAAATAAGTCGACCCAGCAGTTGCTGAGAAAAGTGCGATGAAAATTTTCACTATGTTCAATAAAGGTAAAAATGGCAAAGTCCTGCCAAACAGAAAGTTGATATCATAAGGCGACCAAAATGGGAGGCGACGCATTCCGCCTATAAATAAAGTCAAATACCAAATTTGAAATGAATCGGTCCAGTAGTAGCTGAGAAAAGTGCAACGAAAATTTTCACTATGTTCAATAAAGGGAAAAAATGGCTAAGGCTCGCCAAACAGGAAGTTGATATCATAGGGTGACCAAAATGGCAGACGACGCATGCCCCCTTTATATAAAGTCAAATACCAAATTTGAAATGAATCGGTGCAGTAGTAGCTGAGAAAAGTGCGACGAAAATTTTCACTATGTTCATGGCAAAGTCCCACCAAACAGGAAGTTGATATCATAAGGCGACCAAAATGGGAGGCGACGCATTCCGCCTATATATAAAGTCAAATACCAAATTTGAGATGAATCGGTCCAGTAATAGCTGAGAAAAGTGTGAGGAACTTCGGACGGACGGACGGAAGGACGGACGGACGGACAGACAAGGGTATTCCAATATACCACCCACTCACGAGTGGGGGTATAATAAATTGACCCAGCAGTAGCTGAGAAAAGTGCGACGAAAATTTTCACTATGTTCAATAAAGGGGAAAAATGGCTAAGTCCGCCAAACAGGAAGTTGATATCATAAGGCGATCAAAATGGCAGAAAACATTTTCCCCCTAAATATAAAGTCAAACACCAAATTTGAAATAAATCCGACCAGCAGTAGCTGAGAAAAATGCGATAAACTTCAGACGGACGAACAGAAGGACGGAAGGAAGGACGGACGGACGGATGGACGGACGGACGGACGGACAAGGGTATTCCAATATACCACCCACTCACGAGTGGGGGTATAACAATAATATAAACATACAGAAAATAAACAGCTTAAAACAGAATGACCATTAAAAATGAAGTAAATTTGTGTACGTCCATAAACATTAACAACAAGAATAACATGAGGTTCTCAAGAAACTATATTGCTCATGTGGACCATGGTTGACAAAGAGATATGCAGACGCTTCGAATGTCAAACTATGTAGTGAGAGATATTGACCCTGAATTTCATAGGAATTGTGCAAATAGTGATACAAGCACCAAACTTTGCAAAAAGGTCAGCAGGGGAAAATTTCACACTTTTGAACTGCCGGCCACGAAAAAAATTATTTTTTTTAAAAATGGCCACCTCATTTTCAATATGACTGACTTTTCAATTTAAACTGAACAAGTGTGGATCACATTGCAAGGCAATACCAAGTCCCCTACCGATAGAACAAGGCTTTATTACACTAGCAAAAACAGTAAAATATGTTTTCTAAGTCCAAGGCCAATAACTCCATCAACAATCAGTGGTTTACAAAAAAGTGCAGAAAACTGATATTTTACCATATTCAAGGCCCATAACTCTGTCAAAAATCAGTGGACCAGAACCAAAATTACACTAGATCTGAAAGTTATAGGAAAGACTCGCATATAAAATATGAAAACCATATCTGCAATGGTTTAGAAAAAAGTGTGGAAAACTGATATTTTACCAAATTTTCTAAGTTCAAATGCCCATAACTCCACCAAAAATCAGTGGACCGGAACCAAACTTAAACCTGATCTGTAACTCAGAGAGGTAGACTCACACACAAAATATTAGATCAATATCTGCAATAGTTTAGAAAAAAAATGCGGAAAAAAATTTCTAAGTTCAATGGCCCGTTTCTAAGTTCAATGGCCCGTAACTCCGCAAATAAAGGGCTACGCCGAGTGCAGCATGATACGACCGCAGCATGTCGTCCGCTGAAATTTGAAAAAGTGTAATTTAAAGTGAGTATGGACATAGGAAAGAGCTTGACACAATAATTAGATGGACGCAATAAGGAGACTGACCAAGTAATTAGCTGGACACAAACTAGAGAAAATAAAAATTAGCCCTTATGACTCCTTATGATTCCTCTTTGACCCTCTATAGCTCAGAAACGGTAAGAGCTACGCCCAATCCATTGACATGATGCTGAAAGCTTACATCAAGTAGAATCCAAAGAAAAAAATCCCATCGAAATCCGACGAAAAATACATTTTTTAGGTTATCTGTAAATTTACGATTTTGGCCCCCATCGGCCCCTCATAGCTCGGAAACGGTAAGAGCTACGCCAAATCCGCTGACATATAACTGAAAGCTTACATAAAGAGGAATCAAAGAATAAAATCCCATCGAATTTCGATGAAAAATAAAAATTTGAGGTTATCTGTAACTTTAAAATTTTGGCCCCTTTCAGCCAATCATAGCTCTGAAACGGTAACAGCTACGCCAAATCTGTTGACATACTACTGAAAGCTTACATCAAGAGGAATCCAAAGAAAAAAATCCCATCGACATCCGACGAAAAATAAAAATTTTAGGTTATCTGTAAATTTACAATTTTGGCCCCTTCAGCCCCTCATAGCTCGGAAACGGTAAGAGCTACGCCAAATCCGTTGACAAAATACTGAAAGCTTACATAAAGAGGAATCCAAAGAAAAAATCCCATCGAAATCCGATGAAAAATAAAAATTTTTGGCTATCTGTAAATTTACGATTTTGGCCCCCTTCGACCCCTCATAGCTGGGTAAGGAAACAAGTTACCAAAAATCTAATAGTAGAGCACTATGATAATTTTTCATTAGGAATCCTTTGGAAAAAATTGCATCAGAATCAGACTAAAAATAAAAAAATGAAATTTTTGAAATTCACCCCGTTTGGGCCCCATCAATCTCGTGAACAGTACATGCCACGTGAAATCCGTTGGCATACTGCAGATTGGAAATTTTCTAAGGAGTTTACTGAAAGAAACCCCCATCAAAATCCGATAAATAATAAAGATTCTACAGTCAAATATGTGAAAACAACCAATTTAACCCCTTTTGGCCCCTTTTTCTAAAACGGGCAGGGCCAGGAACATAAAATTATAGCCCGGGCTAAAGCATGTGCCAAGAAACATCATACTAAAATTTGAAAATGATCTGTTCAATGGAACCAAAGTTATGCTGTCGACAGACACAAAAATACCCAATTTTACCCCTTTTTGGCCCCTTTTTCTGAAACGGGTGGGGCCATAAACCCGAAATTAAAACCCGGGATAGCCATTATGCCAAGAAACCACATACTGAAATTTGAAGATGATCCGTCCACTAGAAACAAAGTTATGCTGGCCACAGATGCCGACGCCGACGACTGCGCCATAACATAATACGACCGCAAAATTTTTGCGGTCGTATAAAAAATCAGTGACCAGAACCAAACTTTAACTTGATCTGTAACTCATATAGGTAGACTCACACACAAAATATTAGACCAATACCTGCAATGGTTTAGAAAATAAAGAAAATGTGTCCATGGGCCACGGATGCCCCCACCATACAGATATATCGTCTAATATGAAGTAGATGAGCGACGGACTTGAAAATAGGAGACACTGTACAACTCATCATAACAAAGCTTCAGACCAAATATCAAATAATTCCTGCATACACAAGCCGAGAAATCTTTGACGAAAATTTCGGACGTACGTACAGACGGACAAGGGTAAAACTTAATGCCCCCATCACCGAACGGCGGGGGCATAAAAAGTTTGGAAAACTGATGTGGGACTGACAGACAGAAAGACAGACAGACGGATTGAGTGCAAACCTAAAGTCACCTTTGGCTATCGCTGGTAGGGGACTCAATGATATGCCTGAAAGTGTTCTAGTTACAGAGAAATGATCAAAGTCAATGATCCATGAAATTGAGGTCAAGGCTACATGACAGGTGTCAGACTGGCATGCAACCACCTAGTTGTAGCAATAGACCAAATATGATGACTCCAGGTATCATAGCTACAGAGAAATAATTAAATAAATAAGTATTTAAGTTAAAAAATGTTCAAAGTCAATGAACCATTAAACTGATGTCAAGGTTACATGACAGGTGTCAGACTGGTATGCATCCACCTAGATGTAGCAATGTATCAAAATTTATGAATCTATGTGTTCTAGTTACGGAGAAAATAGTATTCAAGTAGAAAAGTTACCAAAGTCAAAGAACCATAACATTAAGGTCAAGGCTACATGACAGGTGTCATACTGGCATGCACCCGCCTAGATGTACCAATAACAAATATAGTATGTCTATACATTACAGTGCCTCAGAAATTGACTTGAATGTAAAACTATGTCGCAAAATTTACAAAGTCACTGAACCGTGCAAATGAGGTTGAGGTCAAATGAAAAGTTAAGACTGGCATGCACCCACTAAGATACATCAATACTGTTAATATAATGGATCTATGTATTACAAATCCAGAGAAATCAACTTGAATGTGAAACTATGTCGCAATTTTTTTATGAAGTCATTGAACCATGAAGACAAGATCAAGGTCATCTGAAACATGTGGTGCTGGAAAGCTTACTTCATGAGCTACCTGTAGACAAAAGATGTTGCATATAAGTAATATACTTTTAAAGTTATTAAGGTTTTAAGAAAGTCTAAGACGATGCCCTTGCTGCTACCACCGCCAGAGAGTAATACCTATGTCTCGCTTTCAGCAACTTTCATCGCAGGCGAGACAATAAAAATTGTAATGGTGCAAAACATGATACCCATCAGGTTTCACAAAATTCAAAGTTTCAAGGGCCTTATGCCCTTATGACTCTGAACCCAAAATTGAACTTGACCTGAGTTTCGTGGTCAAATTTTTTGAGGTTGTTTAAAAAAGGACCAAGTCAGTCAACAGGAAGTAGTACCGTGATATGTCTGGAAATGCACCCTACAATATGCCATGACCATTTATAAACAAGAGCTGTTGCCAAATGGCAACTATTTATTACCCCACTTGTTGAACCCTGAATCAATATGGTAAGTGCAAAATCAAATGTGAGTGAACGCAATACAGGAGTGGACTCAGTATAAATGCAGACACAAAACAAGTATGGACACAATGATATAATCCTCAAATATTTACACATGTCTGAAAATGAATCCCACAATTTGAAGTGACTTTACAAAGTTTTTTCTTTTTACAAAATTATGTAAATTTAACTTTTATGACCAATACAGTAAAAATTCAAAGACCCGTCAAACAGGAAGTTGATATTGGAGAGCAGTAATAAAAATTCTAACAAAGCACAACTCATTAAAACAAAGCAGGCTTACCAAATTTCAAATGAATGCCTTTAATTAAGAGAGCCGAAAGTTTTGTGATGAAAATTTCACTATTCTGACCAATTATATATAAAGTAAACAATTTGAAGTCCTGTAAAGCAGGAAGTTGATATCAGAGAGCAGTTAAAATTGCTTACATCACACAACTCATTGCAACAAAGCATCATACTAAATTTCAATGAACCAGTTTAAGTAGAGAGGAGAAATTTGCGACAAAAATTTCACTATTATGAATTCAAAGTCCCATCAAACAGGAAGTTGATATCTGAGAGCACTAAACATTACTTACAAATTGATGCACAACCAATTACAAAACAAAGCAGCACACAAAATTTCAAATGAATCCCTTGATGGAGAGCGGAGAATTTTGGAAGGGAAATTTCAATATTATTACCATAACAGTAAAAATTTTAAAGACAGACTAAAAGGAAGTTGATAATTCGGAGAGCACTACAAATTGCTTACATTGCATAACTTGCCAAAAAAGCAGCATACCAAATTTCAAATGAATCCTTCAAGAAGAGTGGAGAATTTTGTGACGAAAAAATATCAGACAGAATGACAGACAGACGGTCTGAGGGAATAGGGAATTCCAATATACCACCCGCTTGTTGAGTGTGGGTATAAAACTTGTGAAATTCAGATTTATCATTTAGCACTGCAGAGATGTTGATGGCAAATTATTCCATACTGCTAAACAAGGGTAGACACAGAAATGTCTCACCTGTATATGCATATTTTCAACAAAATAACTAGTCATGGCTACATGACAGGCACCAGACTGGCATGTGCCCATCAAATGTAACAGTGGACCAAATGAGATGCCTGTAAGTGTTCTAGTTACAAAGAAATGATCAAAGTTAATGAACCATGAAATTGAGGTCAAGGCTACATGAGAGAAGTCAGACTGGCATGTGCCTTCCTAGATGTAGCATTCTTGACAAATATGATGCCTGTAAGTGTTCTAGTTAAAGAGACATGATCCAAGTCAATCAACCATGAAATTGAGGTCAAGGCTACATGACGGGTGTCAAACTGGCATGTGCATTCCTAGATGTAGCATTAGACAAAATATGATGCCTGTAAGTGTTCCAGTTACAGAGAAATGATCAAAGTCAATGAACAATGAAATTGAGGTAAAGGCTACATGACGAGTGTCAGACTGGCATGTGCTTTCCTAGATGTAGCATTAGACAAATATGATGCCTGTAAGTGTTCTAGTGGGATCACGTCAGTGGTCCGACAGTCATTAGTCCAACAGTCATTAGTCCGACGGTCATTAATCCAACAGTCATTGGTCCGACGGTCATTAGTCCGACAGTCATTAGTCCGACAGTCGCTAAAGCCTTTTATTTTATATAAGATTTAAATAATCTTTCCTGATTGGTGCAAAGGTGATCAGGTGATATTCATTAATCTATGGTATTTATTCTATCAGTCTATATCACGATATTGACTGGTCCCAATTTTCTGATATTGACCGGTAGCTTTAATTGTGCTTTATGAATTGTTTTCACAATACAGGCGTTTGTTTCTAACAAACATACTTACTGAAGTGTTTAATGTGACTATAATAAAATTGAAATTTCCAAAACTATACCTTTTAATATTTGCTAATTTTTATGCATCTGTTGTTTTTTGATAAGTTAAAGTTAACACAATAAATTGTGATATAATATAGAAATAACAGATCCGAAAAATTTACGTGACTGTTGTAAAGAGTACAAGTACAGATTGTTTTGTTTAATTTAAAGATGGGTTGTTTGACTTCTTAATTGTAAAAAAAAGATAGGTAAAAACAATCTCAAATATCTTATGTGAGTGACTTTTAAACAGGGCATGGTTTCAACTGATGAAAAATAACATGTAGATGTTCTTCAATAAAATAAACACAATAGTTACTTATATAGAGAGAATTATCACGATATAGACTGCCCTTGGGATAGCAATATGGACTGACACCTGAATAATACCCTCGCCTACTGCTCGGGCATTATATAGGTGTCAGTCCATATCGCTATCCCTCAGGTAGTCTATATCTTGTGATAATTCTCTCTATATAAGTAACTATTATATAAATATTGTTTGGTATTAATGTTCATGCAGCCGCAAAATTAAGAAGTCGCTTTATGGTATGGTTGCCGGTGTCGTTTGCGTTTAAGTAACAGGATACTTTGCTTTTAGTGGACGGATCATTATCAATTTTAGATTAAAGATGCAGGATAATATAAAGTCATAAAGGGCTATAATTCTGTAAAAGAATTGTGAGAATTCTGGCAAAACGATATGCATAGCTGAAGAATGTGATCAATAACTGTGAATCTGGATGATGTCAGATAAAAGACGTCCTTGTGGCGCCCACAAACTAAATTTTACAACATCATGAGTGAAAAATATCACAAAAGGTCAATAATTTTGAAAATACCATAGCACAACCTGGCATTGTGCTAATTATATAATAGATACTTATATAGAGAAAATTATCACGAGATATAGACTGCCCAAGGGATAGCGATATGGACTGACACATGGATAATGCCCGAGCCAAAGGCAAGGGTATTATCGATGTGTCAGTCCATATCGTTATCCCAAGGGTAGTCTATATCGTGATAATTCTCTCTATATAAGTAACTATTGTGTTATTGTGTTTATTTTATTGAAGAACATTTGCATTTTCTTTTCTTTGTTTTTTAACACTGAATTATAAAAATTAACAGTTTCATTAAAATCATTAACAAGTTACTAAGTTTCAGTTTATTGTTACTAGATTAGAATTTAATAAAAGTTACATTTACCAATTAAGTTATTTTGAATAAAAACCACACATAAAAAAAAACTGTATTGGCGATGCAATAAAAAAAAAAAAAAAAAAAAAAAAAAAATTGTGAATACAATTTAAACCTACCGGTCAATATCAGAGAATTTGGACTGGTCAATATCGTGATATTGACTGATAGAATAAATACAATAGATTAATGAATACCACCTGATCATCTCTGTACCAATCAGGAAAGGTTATTTAAATCTGATATAAAATAAAAATAGTTATAAAATCTTGGTTGCAGTCGGATCGGAGATATCAACTACGGCCAACATGTGAGCCTGTATAGCTCACCTGGTGTCCATTGATTGAATAAGATTACACACAGAGTTTGATTAATCTTATGTGACAATCATTTGGTAAAGTCAGTCATCTTGTAAATTACAGTCATGTTAAAATAACTAGTTAATATCAACTTGATATATGAAACGGTTTCCAAGAAATAGCATTAACAACATTTTCCCACAGGGTCCAATGTTGAACTATGTTCTGAAGTTACAACCATCTTGGATCTTTGATGGGTACCAAAATCATACATTTGTTTAATGACCATCATGTTATCATACCTAGTTTATATCAACTTGATCTATGAAAAAGTTTTCAAGTAACAATTTACAACATTGTTAAACTATTCCCCTGTGACAGCCATTTTGGATTTGTATTGGTACAGATATGCAAAACTTGGTAGATTATCATCATGTTAACATGCCTATTTAATATCAACTTGATGTATGAAACGGTTTTCAAGATGAAACAATTTACAACATTTCCAATACGTTAAACTATGCTCTCAGCACACAGCCATCTTGAATGAGATGGGAACCTGTTGAAAATATTTACGAATTGTATTTCTTGATAAGATGAACACTTTTGCCACTCAAACTTAACCTCAATCTCAAATCGTTTTTGAAATCCAAGACAAAGCGTATATAATTACGAAATTTGACCAAAAAAGGGCAATAAATTCTACAACATGAACATGGACATTTAGGTTTTATTCGAAATTTCCAGAATTGAATATCTTGGTATGCTTATCATGTTTGCATTCTAAAGTTGACCTCTATCGGTTCTAGTTTTTATGCACCGCCTACTATAGTAGGGGCATATAGTGTTAAGGTCTATTCGTCCGTCCGTTCGTCCGGCCGTCCGTCCCAATTAGATTTACCCACAGGTTTAAGTTTTTTTTAAGGATGTATGCTGTTATCTTTGAACTTTATTACCGGTAAATACCGATTAAGGTATTACATGTATTAAACAAAAATCATCATAAAAATGTATCCATGCAACCAACTTAATGCTTTACTGATCACTAAATATACCATTGTTCAAAGCAGTTGCGAGGTGGGTAATTGTGCCCGATAGACACATATGTTTGTTCTAATGAAAAAGAAATATTAAAATTTTGAAAATTTTACTTAAATGGGACAAAAACTCCATGACGGGTTTCCCGATTTTTTAAACTTTTTTTTTCAAAATTGCGGGCAGGTAGAGCTTGCAATTCTGATCATTTTTACCCTATGTCTGTTTTTAGTATCAGCAGCCATGTTGTTTGGCCTACTGACTTAAAAATAACACTTGAAAGTGCATACCCTGTTGATGGTTCAGTCCAAGTTTAGTTACAATTGGCCTAGTGGTTTTAGGAGTTTTTTGAAATTGTTGGCGGACGGACAATGGACGCAAATTGATGGTAAAAGCTCGCAACAATTTTTAGGTCAGGTGAGCTAAAAAGTGGCTTTTACAACATTTTATAACGGACAGACGTGCAACGGACGGATGCAAGACGACAAAAACAATAACAGTATGTTTTAAGAGACATTATTATAACGATTTGAGCTAGCAGGATACCTTCCACTGAAGCCAATTATATGATATCTGATCCCTAAAAAAGATGTAGATATCTGTCAACAGCCAGTGTATTTGTGTAAGACAGTTCAAATATGGCAGGTGGACGATGGAAACTCTGATTTTCATTTTGGTTTTCGTTTTGGGAGTGCATACAGGTGGGTGAATGAACAACAGATAAAAAGTGATTAATAAAAATTGGTTTTTTCGTCTTCATTTGGAAATAGTTACTGTAAATCTACTTTCTGCATATGGTCATTTCGACAACTTATGTCTCTTCAGTGCAGATAAATTCCAAAACATTGGAAATCCAGAAATCAAAAGATGTTTAAAAGCTAATAGAGAACAATTGATCCAAAAGGTCTAAAAAGGAAGCCAAAGTCAGCTTAAATAGAACTCTGCATTTTGTCATAAAAAAATTTTCTAATTTAGATATTGGATTTTTCCAAATGCAATGTAACATCGGTGTTAGAAATGATATATTGAAGTACGGAGGAGTGATTGCATAATGCAAATATGTTCGCATGTTGATGTTATCTATTTCGTTGTTAAATTTATTATATCTAGGTTTTAAATTAATATTTCTATTTAATTTACTACATTAGAACAGCGATCATCAATTAAAGCAAAAAATATTGATAAGTCAGTGCGCCCGTTTTTGAGATATAAGTGCAGGAAATTTAGGAGGAAAACCTAAGTTCTAGACTTTTCTTTCAGTTTGCATTAAGACAATAAAATTTCAAATGCAATAAAGGAATATCAAGAATTTCATTAAATTTTGTCAAAATTCTATCAAAGATGTATTGCAATTACAAGTGTGCCAAATTTATTTAATATATCATGATGGGTAGAATAAAAGAGTTCCGAAAGTCAAATAGAATTTCAAAAACCCGATGTGTGACCATTCTTAAAGAGATATTTTATTTAGCCATTATTACATACACTATAATAACATTTCTCCTGGCTCAAATAGGTTTCTAGGTCAGGGTTTTTGAATATTTATTTAAATCATGCGCAATTTAATTTTTTTAGAATAATAGGCATAATATATATTTCGCCATCCCGTGATTAGTTGAATATATATTCCCCGGCTTTCATTCATACAATAAGAATATGTTAATTTTTAAATTTAATTAAAAATAGTCTAAGATATTTCCGAAGATACCCGATCATATTATAGGCTTCCTTTCAATCAGCAAAATTTAATTAATAACCAACAATATCATAGTATATATCTAAAACTGCAAAGGCCCTTAGACCAACGCTTTAGATACTCCCCTTTTATTTTGCAAAATCAGAAAAACAATTTTCCATAAGGTTTATGTTTCTCAACAAGCGGCTATCTTGGATTTCCTTATTTGGAACCCCTTTAACGAGAAAAGAATAAAGTGAATACTATCTTAAACTTTCATTTCATTCATAATTTTGTGTAATGTTGGACTATTGACCGTCGGACTAATGACTGTCGGACTATTGACCGTCGGACTAATGACTGTTGGACTATTGATTTGACTATACATTTGACTTTCAATACAAACTTCTCGTTCATGTTTTTAAATCTCTCCATGGCATAGCACCCGTATATCTGCAAGATCTTTTGACTATACATAAGCCTACAAGAACGCTACGATCAGAAAAAATGGTGCGAATTCAGCCTCCAAAAGTGAAGACCAAATCTTATGGTGATCGCAGATTCGACATGGCAGCCGCCTCTCTCTGGAACAATCTCCCAAGTGACTTGAAATGCTTGGACTCCGTCAATATTTTTAAATCTAAGTTAAAAACTCATTTATTTAGACTGGCGTATGCAGATATTTTATGAACATTTATGTTGGTATTGTTTTTAGATATTGAGTACTAGATTTTATTAGTGATTCGTTGTGTAATGATATTTTTATTTATTTTCATTTTCATTTTAATGATTTTGTTCCAAATCGATGTTTTTGATCATTTCTCAAATTTCGAATTTTTTTTTACTGTTTTTGTTCTTCTTATACCTAAATTAATCAGATTTTTTACTTCTCATTTATTTAATTGATAAAAATTTTTAATTTACTATTATGTTTATCTAATTTATTTTTTTTTATGCAATTAAGTTATTTATAATTAATTTGAATGTTTTTGACATTAATGTAGTATAACCATTTTTGCTGATGTTTTATGTAATTTTCTTAAGCGTGCTTTTTAGAATGTACAGCGCTTAGAGTAATTTTATTAAATAATGCGCTTTATCAAATATTGTAAATAAAATAAATAAATAAATATTGACCGTCGGACTAATGAATGTCGGACTAATGACCATCGGACAAATGACTGTCGGACTATTGACTGTCGGACCAGTGAGATGACCCCGTTCTAGTTACAGAGAAATGATCCAAGTCAATGAACCATGAAATTGAGGTCAAGGCTATATGACAGGTGTCAAACTGGCATGTGCCTACCTAGATGTAGCATTAGACAAAATATGATGCCTGTAAGTGTTCCAGTTACAGAGAAATTATCCAAGTCAATGAACCATGAAATTGAGGTCAAGGCTACATGACAGGTGTCAGACTGGCATGTGCCTTCCTAGATGTAGCATGAGACAAAATATGATGGCTGTAAGTGTTCTAGTTACAGAGAAATGATCAAAAGTCAATGAACCATGAAATTGAGGTCAAGGTAACATGACCAGTGTCAGACTGGCATGCACCCACCTAGATGTAGCAATATATCAAATATGATGAATCTAGGTGATTTAGTTACAGAAAAATAAGTATTCAAGTAGAAAAGTGATCAAAGTCAATGAACCATAAAATTGAGGTCCATGCTACATGACAGGTGTCAGACTGGCACGCACCCACCTAGATGTACCAACAAGAGCTGTCGCCGAATGGCAGCCAGTTATACCCCGGCTCACTGAACCCTGAATCATTAAGTAAGTGCAAAATTAAGTGTGTGTGGACACAATACAGGTGTGGACACATTACAAGTGTGGACACAATACAAGCATTTACACAGTTCGATGTTTGATTGCCGAGAAAAGTGACAAAAAAGTTCACCTTGGAAAATGAAAGTAAAAACTAGAGAATGTGTCTATAAGACACGGATGCCCCGCAATAGGCATTATTAGTAGATAAATGAACTTTAGACAAATTTAACCCAAGTCCCTCATGGAACCTTATAAATAGGGAACTGTGAAGTGCTTATAAAGGGGATTATAATAATGAAACGTTATAAGGATATGATGCATAGTTTGTAAAACAGGATAAATGATAGGTCACTGATGCATGCAATGTAGGTGATAAGATGAAATGTACAAGGACACCTAATTGTTGGGGTTTAGGGGAAAACTCATAAGGGTGAGTGTGAATGTTATGAGGCAATATTATGAAGATATCATGTAAAATTGCTGAGCAATGGACCTAAACACAAAACTGAAATGAAGTCACTCAAGTGTGAAGCTAATTGTTGATGCTTTATGTAGTACTCATTAAGATGAATATCATAATTCTATATCATAAAGATATCAAGTATAGTTAATGAAAAATGGATCTAAAAGCAAAATTTAACCAAAGTCACTCAACCATGAAATGTAGGTCATGGACATATAATTGTTGATGCTTTGGGTAGTACTCATACAGGTGAATGCTATGAAGAAATATCAAATAGATATCATGCATAGTTGTTGAGAAATGGACCTAAACGCAAAATTTAACCAAAGTCACTCAACCATGTAATGTATGTCATGAACACTTTATTGTTGGTGCTTTGGGTAGTTTTCATAAAGGTGAATATTATGAGGCAATATTATAAAGTTAACTTGTATAGTTGTTGAGAAATGTACCTAAATGCAAAATTTAACCAAAGTCACTCAAGTGT
>MJUU01015955.1:9766-22133 GCA_002080025.1 Modiolus philippinarum | reverse complement strand
CTAATAACTGAGCGCCATATCGATTTTTCACAAGGAATCCATTGAAAAAAACTGCATCAAAATCGGACTAAAAATTAAAAAAAATATTTTTTTTGAGATTTGCCCCTGTTGGGCCCCATTTATCTCGTAAGCGGTACATGCTACGTGAAATCCGTTGGCATACATCAGATTGGAAATTTTCTCAGGAGCACACTGAAACAAACCCCATCAAAATCCAACAATTAATAAAGTTTCTACAGTCAAAAATGTGAAAATACTCAATTTTACCCCTTTTTGGCCCCTTTTTCTAAAATGGGCGGGGCCACCAACTCAAAATTAAAACCTCTGTTTACGCATGTGCCAAGATACATCATACTAAAATTTCATAATGATCCGTCCACTAGAAGCAAAGTTACGCTGTCCACAGACGCTGACACCGACGCCGACGACGTCAGAACCATACCAATATACGACCGCAAAATTTTTGCGGTCGTATAAAAATGCACAAAGTCGGTAAACAGGAAGTGGTGATCCGATATGGCCAAAAAGGGGAGGCGCAGTAGAGGACCCCATACTGATGCCCCATTCCAAATATTAAGTGGCTGTCATGTGTAGTTGCTGAGAAAAATGCGACGAAAAAGTCACAATATGGAAAATAAAAGTAAAAATGCACAAAGTTGGTAAACAGGAAGTGGTGATCCCATAAGGCCGAAAAGGGGAGGCGCAGTATAGGACCCCATCCTGATGCACCATACCAAATATCAAGTGGCTGTCATGTGTAGTTGCTGAGAAAAATGTGACAAAATATGTGTGACGGACGGACGGACTGAATGACGGACGGACGGATGGACGGACAGAGGTAAAACAGTATACCCCCCTCCTTCGGAGCGGGGGTATAATAAACAAAATATAGTATGTTTATACATAACAGTGCCTCAGAAATTGACTTGAATGTAAAACTATGTCGCAAAATTTACAAAGTCACTGAACTGTGCAAATGAAGTCAAGGTCAAATGACAAGTGGCAGACTGGCATGCCCCCACTAAGATACATCAATACACATAATATAATTGATCTTTGTATTACAAATCCAGAGAAATCAACTTGAATGTGAAACTATGTTGCAATTTTTATGAAGTCATTGAACCATGAAGACAAGGTCAAGGTCATCTGAAACATGCGTTGCTAGAAAGTTCCAACCATAAGCTATCTGTGTACAAATGATGTTGCATACAAGTGATATACTTCAAAAGTTATCAAGGTTTTAAGAAAGTTTATGCCGCAGTCATCGCCACTGCCGCCGTTTCTGGAAAGTAATACCTATGTCTCGCTTTCAGCGACTTTTGTCGCAGGCGACAAAAAGCCAAATGTGGACCAAATTGATAGTATATATCTGTTTTATTCAGGCTTTTGGAAGTGGTTCGTTTCCATTGATTTATTCACTTTACTTTTTTTTTGCTTTTTGGCCTCATTTAGGGCTTGCTATATGGTGTGAGGTTCCTCACTGTGTTGAAGACCATACAGTGACCCCTAGATGTGTTGTTTTGGGTTGTTTTAACCTGGAGATGGGATGTTGTCTCCTGGACATTTACCCCATTTCCTTTCTTTTTCATACATAATGTAGTATTCTGACAGGTCATAAATGCATCACACATCACAAAATGCTTGACAAAACAAGATGTGTTTGTGAAACACTACATATGCCCCCAGATTCTAGTCAATTAAATGGGAAAACTGCCAATTTTACCACTTTTTGCCATCTGTGACCTTGACCTTTGATATGACCTAGTTTTTTGGCATGTTCCTCTTGACTAGACCTTTACACAAAGTCTATCTTACATAATACAAAAGATATTTACTTCCTTAATGAAAACTCCCAATTGAACCCCTTTATTCTGAAATCGGTGGAGCTGCTTTGGGCCTCTTGTTTTCTTGAAAATAGTTTTAATTGTTCAATGTATCTATTTAAACTTGCTATAAGAAACCCACAGAAAAATATTGCATCAAGATCTGACAAAAAATTTTAATATCAATCAAAATTTAACAACTCAAAAACAGTAAATGCTATATATCCTTAAATCTGTCGGCATACTTCAGTTGCACAATTTTATTAACAATAAAATGAAGCAAACCCCATCTAAATACGACAAATAATGAGGATTCTACAGTAAAATATGGGAAAACTGCCAATTTAACCCCTTTTTAATGTCCGTGACCTTGACCTTTGACCTGACCTAATTTTTTTGGCATATTCATATTCCTCTTGACTAGACCCTTTACACTTGCTAAGTATGAAAAGTCTATCTTACATAGTTCAAAAATTAAAGCCAAGGTTAAAGTTTCTGACGCACAGACAGACACACAGACAGACAGGACAAACACAAGGCCCCATCCTTGATCTGAGGGCATAAAAATATCAGTTTTGTATCATTTGCCGTAGCAGAGAACAGATTAATGAATCTTAGTGCAGTCTGCACTGAAAACTGTTTGGCTTTGCTAGCATGAATATGTTGATCATACCTCGATCATGGAGATTTTGCTCTCAAATTTAAGGGAAAAGTTAGGAACAATTAGAAACCACAATTTTTCCTAATGCTCATATAATATTTGATGTAAATACATTAGGATTATGGATTAACTGACTAAAGTTTAATGTTGATTGATGGCATTTGATTTTAGTGTGTTATCTCCATCTCAACTCCGTTGATCAAAGAAGTGGAGATACTATGCTCAATTGTATTTCTTCATTCTCCCAAATTCTCATAAGCAACCACAATCAGCATGATCAGTGTGCTAAAGTGCTAACAGAAAGATAGCTTTCAAGGATGTGTGTGTGATTGCATTTTAGCATTGTTGCACCAAATTTATGTGTCCTCAAAATATTCAAAACTCAGTCTGTTATTGCTTTCTAGGCTATTATTCTTATCAATAAACATCATTAAACTCATAGGGGCAGCGTAAGTAGTGGGTATCTTTCAGTTTTGATCTCTTATATAGATATAGCTTATATCAGTTTGAAGTGTATCATGACAAAAGCAAAAGCTGTAAGTGCATTCTTTGGATCACGACCTTCACAATAAGGCAGCAAACCACCTTAAACAAAGGGCTACACAAAGCGCAGCATGATACGACCGCAGCATGTCAACCATTGAAATTAGAACAATTGTAATTTAAAGCAAATGTGGAAACAGTAAACAGCTTGACACAGTAATTAGATGGACACAAAAAAGCTTGATACAGTAATTAGCAGGACCCAAAATAGTGAAAATAAAGCTTACAATGAGAATAATCCAAAGAAAAAATCCCATCAAAATCTGATGAAAAATAAAGATTTCACATATTTCTGATAATGCAATTTTGGCCCCTCTGACCCCTTATAGCTCATAAACAATACAAGCTACACCAAATCCGTTGAATATTACTTATAGCTTACAATGAGAGGAATGCAAGGAAAAACATCCCATCAAAATCTGATGAAAAATAAAGATTTCACATATTTCTAATAAGTGCAATTTTGGCCCCTTTGACCCCTTATAGCCCGGAAACAGTAAGAGCTACAACAAATCTGTTGACATACTATTGAAAGCTTGCATTGAGAGGAATCCAAAGAAAAAAATCCCATCAAAATCTGATCTTAAATAAAAGATTTCACATATTTCTAAAAATTGCAATTCTGGCCCCTTTGACCCCTTTATAGCTCAGAAACGGAAAGAGCTACGCCAAATCTGTTGGCATACTGCTGCAAGCTTACAATGAGAGGAATCTAAAGAAAAAAATCCCATTGAAATCAGATGAAAAATAAAAATTTTAGGTAATCCATATGCTTGCAATTTTGGTCCTGTTGGGCCCCTCATAGCTGGAAAGGAAACAAGCTATCAAAAATCTGGTGGTGCAGCGCTAGTTAATTTATCATAAGGAATCCATTGCAAAAAACTCCATCAAAATCAGACTAAAAATAAAAATTGACATTTTTGAAATTCGCCCCTTTTGGGCCCCATTTATCTTGTGACATTACATGCCATGTGAAATCCGTTTGCATATTCAGATTGGAAATTTTCTAAGGAGTACACTGAAAGAAACCCCATCAAAATACGATAAATAAATAAAGATTCTACAGTCAAATATGTGAAAACACCAAATTTAACCCCTTTTAGCCCCTTTTTTAAAATGGCTGGCCAGAAACATAAAATTATGACCCACGCTTCAGCATGTGCCAAGAAACATCATACTAATATTTGAAAATGATCTGTTCACGGGAACCAAAGTTATGCTGTGCACAGACACGAAAATACCCAATTTTACCCCTTTTTCTAAAAGGTGGGGCCACAAACCCGAAATTAAACCTTGGGATTAACCTTATGCCAAGAAACCTCATACTGAAATTTGAAAATGATCCGTCCATTAGAAACAAATTTATGCTGGCCACAGACGCTGACACCAACGACTGCGCCATACCATAATACGACCGCAACAATTTTTGCAGTCATATAAATGTGTCAGGTGGACAGAAGGATGGAAAGTATACATCCCTCTCCTTTAAAGCAAGACTATAAATATGATGAAAAACAAAATTATATATGAAGACTCACCATATTAAAAATACTGTGAGAACTACTAGTAAAGATAGGCAATAAACTTGAATTTTTCATCATCTGATACAGTATTATTGTCAATCCATGATCCAATGGGCATGTTTCCTGGAAACCATTCCCACCAACTGGGTTTGCCAACAATACAGGTAGACCTGAAAATAATTTTTGATATTTACAGTTTACTTTGAATCTAATCACATTAAAAAAAAAGTTATAGCATTTTTTAATATAGCATTCAAATTAACATTGTTATTTTGTTCAACAAAAGCAACTCAAAAATACAAATAAGGCATCATCATGATCATGATTCAAGTACAGCATAATAGTGATACATTAGGACAAGTTTTGAAACAAATTGGCTGTTTAAGAAATGGTCATGATTTGAACAAGATGTGTTTGTGAAACACTACATATTCCCCCAGTTTTTACAGTAAAATATATGAAAATACCCAATTTTACCTCTTTTTGACCTCTGTGACCTTGACCTTTGACCTATTTTTTTTTGCATAGTTATGTTCATATTGACAAGACCTATAGTTATGTTCATATTGACAAGACCTATACACTTGCAAAGTATTAAAAGTCTATCTTACATAGTTCAAAAGTTGTTTATTACCATAAAAACACCCAATTTAACCCCTTTATTCTGAAACAGATTTTGGGCCTCTTGTTTTTTTGAAATGATTTAAATTGTTAAAAGTATCTGTTTAAACATGCTATAAGAAACATACAGAAAAATTCTGCATCAAGATCCAACAAAAAATTTTAAAATTCATTTTTTTTCATTTGTCCCCCTTTGGGCCTCTTGTTTCTCAAAAAACAGTAAATGCTACCTCAAATCAGTTGACATACTCCAGTTGCGCAATTTTATTAGCAATAACATGAAACAAACCCCATCTCGAACTGGATAAATAATAAGGATTCTACAGTCAAATATGTGAAAACAGCCAATTTCACCCCTTTTTAACCTCTGTGACCTTGACTTTTGACCTGACCTAATTTCTTTTTTTTTGCATATTTATGTTCTTCTTGACTAGACCTATACACCTGCTAAGTATTAAAAGTCTACCTTATATACTGTGGATGCATTTATTTTCATGGGTTCCAATTTTCGTGGTTTTGCTAAAATTCATAAATTCCTGGGTTCCTAAATTCGTGGTTTCAGACTTTCGCCATTGAAAGGTTATGGGAATTGTGTATTTCGTTGGGTTTTTAATTTCGTGTCAACCACGAAATCCACAAAAATTGGCTCCCCATGAATAATAGTGCATTCACAGTAGTTCAAAAGTTATAGCTAAGGTTAAAGTTTCGGACGCACAGACAGGACAGAAACAATATGCCCCCTGATCATCGATCTGGGGGCATAAAAATATACAAGAATATGTGTTAAACCGACACAGTGCCTAGCCTCAGAACTGTTTTCAACAATGCTATATTTCAAGATAAGTACAGAACAAAGTTGGTGTGACAGGGATAAATTTTTTTATGATTTCTGAATATCATACCGTAATGTTTAATTATATAAAAGTTTATGATAAAAGCATACATCCTTCACAGAAAAGAAAATTAAATCTTTGGGCAAACCTAATACATTGTAATACTATCCTAATTTTTTTTATAATCAGTGCAGGATATAATTCATTGCAGGATCTGCCAGATGCACCACTAAGCCATTATCCAAACTCCTTACCACTTTACTGACTGCCGTTAGAGATGGTCTAAAAAGCTACTGCGAAAAAGCCTATTCCACAAGCGGCGTGAATCAGATGTGGATTCTTAAAAATTCCAAAGATCTCCTTGAACAGCTCTCCTCAAACAGTCTCGCATACTGCAATAGCATTCAAACTTTTGATTTTTCTACCCTTTATACAACTCTTCCCCATAATAAACTTAATACAGTAATTTCCGATCTGATACATCAATGTTTCTGTACCAAAAATGGAGAACGCAGGTACTCCTATCTGGTAATAGGAAAAGATAAAACATATTTTGTAAAGAACCACACTGAGTCAAACAAGAAATACAGTGAAAATGACGTGATTAAGATGCTTGAATTTTTTATCGACAACATTTTTGTTGAATGTGAAGGCTGTGTTTTTCAACAGACAATAGGGATTCCTATGGGAACAAATTGTGCGCCACTTTTAGCTGACCTTTTCCTTTTTTCGTATGAAGCAAAGTTTTTTTTTTTTGTAATTTCAAAATGTTATTCTGACCACCTGTTTATTGTGCCAACATCTTAGATTTTATTATGCCAAGCTTTCTTAGGATTGACTCGGTGAGTGCCCTGTGGTTGTTTATATCATTGTATATGTTGTGATTGTCTTCTGTTGGCTTTTTTTCGGGGAACAGATGACAGCTCTTGTAAGAGCACTTTGCCAGTTAATTTTATGTTTGCGGACGATCCCGCATCCATGACATAAAAAATAGTAATGGTGGATTACATGATACCCCGCCACGTTTCACACAATTTCTAAGTTAAGATGGGCATAACTTCAACCATGTGTATCGCTGAACCCAAAATTATACTTGGCCTGTGTTTTGTGGTAAAAAATTTATATACCAAGTTTTAAGACAGTATGTTATTTCATTCACAAGTTATGAGTACGAAACCCTAAAATTTGCAAAATTTCAAAGTTTCAAGAGGCATAACTCCAGAACCCCTTGGACCTCTGAACCCAAAATCAAACTTGACCTGAGTTTTAATTTGTCGTAAACAACTTACATACCAAGTTTGAAGACCTTGTGTTATTTCATTCACAAGTTATCAGTCGGAAACCCTAAAATTCACAAAATTTCATTCTTTCAAGGGGCATAACTCCAGAACCCCTTGGACCTCTGAACCGAAAATCAAACTTGACCTGAATTTTGTAGTAAACAACTTACATACCAAGTTTGAACACCTTGTGTTATTTCCTTCACAAGTTATCAGTCGGAAACCCTAAAATTTGCAAAATTTCAAAGTTTAAAGGGGCATAACTCCAGAACCCCTTGGGCCTCTGATTCCAAAATCGAACTTTACCTGAGTTCTGTGGTAAACAACTTGCATACCAAATTCCAAGACCTTGTGTTATTTCGTTCACAAGTTATCAGTCGGAAACCTTAGGGGGACAGACAGACGGACGGACACACGACTGACGGTATCACATAATACCTCGCCACTTCGTGTGGCAGGGTATAAAAAGATGGATGTAGCATTGCTCGACATCCTGCAATTGATACCGCTCAAACCTGTGCTTGGGGCCGTCTTGAATTTACTGTGATGTATGCGAAATGGTTATTGTTGAAGGCCTCATGGTGACTTCAAGATGAAGAACAACAATAAAAGCATTGTTCCATTGCTTGGTTTACCATGTATTTGTAGAGATTTTTTCTCATGTGCATTTACTCCATATCTCTTCATTGATTATTGTGGGTAAACCAGACCATCAGGCAGACCTGACACTATATGTCCTATACTATCACAGGAAGGGCATAAAAATAGTAATGGTGCATTACATGATACCCCGCCACGTTTCACAAAATTTCAGTTTAAAGAGGCATAACTCTAGATCCCTGTGCACTTCTGAACCCAAAATTATACTTGGCCTGTGTTTTATGGCAAACAACTTACATACCAAATTAGAGGACAGTATGTCATTTCATTCACAAGTTATCAGTCGGGAACCCTATAATTTGCAAAATTTCAAAGTTTCAAGGGGTATAACTCCAGAACCCCTTGGACCTCTGAACCAAAATATCGAACTTGGTCTGAGTTTTGTGGTACACAAGTTACATACCAAGTTTGAAGGCAATATATTATTTCATTCACAAGTTGTCAGTTGGAAACCCTAAAATTTGCAAAATTTCTAAGTTTACAGGGGCAAAAACTCCAGAACCCCTTGGACCTCTGAACCCAAATTCGAACTTGGCCTGTGTTTTGTGGTTAACAAGTTACATACAAAGTTTAAAGACAAAATATTATATCCTTCACAAGTTATCAGTCGGAAACCCTAAAATTTGAAAAATTTCAAAGTTAAAAGGGGCATAACTCCAGAACCCCTTGGACCTCTGAACCCAAATCAAACTTGGCCTGAGTTTTGTGGTAAACAAGTCACATACCAAGTTTGAAGATCTAATGTTATTTCGTTCACAAGTTATCAGTCGGAAACCTTCGGAGGACGGACGGACAGACGGACACACCACTGAGGGTATCATATAATACCTCGCCACTTCGTGTGACATAATACCTCGCCACTTCGTGTGGCGGGGTATAAAAATTGAGGAAACATATATTGTCAGGGGCAGGTATGGGTGAAAATCTACTGACAAAATTTTAGGACCTGTATTTTAGGATCTTTAAATGAATGAATGCAGAAGACATTTTTCATTTGCAAATGAAAATTTTCAATGGACACTTAGATCTGTACAGAATAAAATTATTAGGAATGATTTCCTCAGGATGTAAGAGATGTATCCTGTTGTGATTCCCTGGCAGCTTTTTAGAATAGTATTTACATTGCTTCCATGAACCATACATGATCATCTAATCATTCCCAAGCGTAGAACTAAAAATCAAATCATTCCCACTAACTTAACAACCAAGAAATCTTTTAGCCAAAATTTGTTTAGAGTTAAACTTTAAAGTAATTGGCAAACACATAAGTAGCTTGCCAATAGACTTGCAATTTAACACCAAAGCTTAAGCTTGTAGGGTCCTAGTTGTTGGAAAGGCTACAATTCTCCACTCATGCCTGCCTTTGTTACTTGACATAAAGGAGATTGTTGAAAGGTTCAAATGAGTACATTTGTATTTCCTTTACATACCCTCAACACTATCTGTAAAAAGGTCTTCTGCAGGACTAGGCATCTGTCCATCAAGATAATCTGAAAATAGACTTGGCAACTGAGGAATTCTGGTCCTATTTGATACTTGGCCGATGTCGTTATAGTGTTCCAATGCTGAACCACTAGTAACGATTGGGGAGGTTAACAAACTACTGGATTCTGTGGTAACTACTGTTTGTCCAAAGTTGGATTCTGTTCTTCTCGATTCCCTAGCAACCACCATATTGTTACTTGAAACATAATATTGTTCTGCCAGCACATCAGGCTGACTAAGCTCATTTTCCACTGGTCTGATACAACTTGACGCAATATCCTGTCTTGGCTCATTTCTGATATCAGTTGACTCAATGCCCTGTCTTGGCTCATTTCTGATACCAACTGACCCAATGTCTTGTCTTGGCTCATTTCTTATATCAGCTGATGCAGTATCCTGTCTTGGCTCATTTCTGATATCAATTGACTCCATGTCCTGTCTTGGTGTGCCATTTTCCATTCCAGCTGAACCATTTTCTTGTCTTTGAATTTCATTTTCTGGGCTTGTCTGCTCATTTCCAGACTCAAACTGTGGGGATGACTCACGAAAAACAGGATAAACAGACAATACCAAATTATTTAGACAGTCAATATTTTGATCAAGTTTACTGGTATTACAAATAGATCTACATTCATCACGATCTTTGGTAATTGTATTTTCTTTTTTGTCCCACAAATTATTTCCCAATTCCTCGAACACTTTACCTGCAGTATAAATGGTGTTTCCAAAACATGGAATTTCATTTTTATTTGGATCATAACAATCATCTACAACTTGAGTTATTTTTAGACCTAATTTTTCAGTAAAATTATTTTTAACAGAATCATTGACATTACAGTTAATGAATTCTCCAGAATCAGCATCATCATAAATTGAATTCAGGGAATCTAATTCAGGTATATGTTGTTCAGAGATACCAGAAGTATTTTGCATATGATAAATTCCATCAGGTATAAGAGGCAATGTATCTTGTTGGTTACAACTTTGTATATCTGACTCCATTTGAACATCCTCCATTTCTCCTTTAAATTGTCTGCCATCACAGGATTCTACAGTCTCCTCTATTCTTGACAATGTTCCGTCCAGTCCATTCTGTACATTTCCTGTAAAAATGAGCACAACTGCTATTTTTAGCATTTCAACAGTATACATGTTTAGAAGTATTTAGATATGATATAAACATAGAAAGCAGCAAAAGTTTGCAAAGCTCATCGGTTTGCACAACATTGTCACATATTGAACATGTCAGTATTGAATGGACTATAAATATTCTTGTAAACCATGTTAACAGATTCATTCATGTGTAAAATCAATGTCATACACTGCATCCAAAGCATTCATTGCAAAGTTCACCCCAAAATGCATCCTGCATACCAATATGGTTGATGTGGGACATATCAGTAAGGGCTTTTCCAGGAAAAAATGTACAGGGGGGCAGGAACGCAAGTCAAAATTTAGGGTACCACCACCATAATTTTAATTATTTTTTCAGGTATAAGCAAAAGGTACAGTTTAGTTTAACACCCCCCACCAAGGTAAAAATAAATAACTTGCGTTCCTGCCCCCCTGTACATTTTTTTCTGGAAAAGCCCTAAGCAGGAATGGAATTCTCTTTATTTTTCTTAGATATGGTGTACTTGTACATGAATTTATATCTCATGTTTACACTTTGTTCAATAACTATTTCTAAATTTATGTACATGTAAATTCTAAAACCTAGGGTTGAACTCCCTCCATCTTAGTTTTGTCCTTAGCTATATTTGATATTACTGATTATTTGGATTTTGTTTGGTTTTAAACATTTTAAACAATTTTTGCAATTATGGATTGCCTATATTTGGGTTCTAGTGCTGCTGATGAGGAATAAATTTCCGAAATGGCCAAACAGCTGATTAAAATTATAGCAGTTGGAGTTAACATATTTGTTATGGTCTCATGTTCATTTACTCCATATCCTTTCGTACAATATTCAAAAATTGAAGGAATGGTCCCTCTAGTTAAACTTCACATGCAAAAAAGTAACTGTTCCAAAGCCTTGATAATATAAATCAATCAGAAACTACTAGTTTTTGACAAATTTCACAATTCTTTTCACTTAAGGTGTAACACAACTAATTCCGTCTCCCATAGCCTCCCATGTTAAATTGCACATGTTTCTGCATTCGTAGAATTTGTATCTGAAGTTCAAACAAAATGACACATGTCTCATCTGAAGGACACATCTTTCGGTAAACTCTCATGAAAAAATGAACCAACCTTAACTGTAATATAAGAGAAAAATGGTTCCCGGAAGGTCACAACCTAGGGATAGGTACTTCCTGTCTGTGTTTTCAGGGGAAAAATACCTCCGCTTTCAACTTTGATAAAATCTTAAATTTTCAACGAAATGGTATAAATTTAGGCTGAAAAGAATCTCTATTGAATGCTTTCTCAATTTAATTCGTAATGACTTGTCAACCTTTTTAATCTATGGCACTATTAACACTTCCTTGGAACTATGTTGTCTCAAATAAGGACTATATTCACATATGTGCCTGACTGGGTTCCGAATTAGTTGTGTTACACCTATAACAGAAAAAAATTCCCTCCAACGCTCTTGTATCTGTATATTTTTCATCTTTGGTGTGTATGCAAGAAAACTACAACTTTATTTTATGCATAAGTCTATATTTACAAAATTTATGGACAAATTTGCAAACGGTGCTTCCAGTGCTTTTGCACTTGGATTTAACAAAATTCCAACTTCTGTGCTATAGACCTTGAAACTGTTAAAGACTGCTATTTTGACACTTAAAGCGCGTCTGGCTTACAGAAAATGATCAAACAAATGATATGAAGTTGTTTAAAACATGTGATTTGTGTTGTTTCATGAGTTGAAGCATGTTGATCACAGGCCGGGTACCCCCCCCCCCCCCCCCCCCCCCCCCCCCCCCAC
>MJUU01015947.1:11381-25282 GCA_002080025.1 Modiolus philippinarum | reverse complement strand
TTGGTAAATTTCCTGAAAGTTATTTTTTGGAATTCTACTTAGCAACCATATATATCCTAGAATTCTTTTAGTAACAATAATGACTATCAATAGATAGGTTTAAAAAATAATAAAAAAAATTATGCCCAGAGTGTATAACAACTGTTTTCTGTATCAAACAGGGAGTGCGGGGATAGCTGTCGTTTCCGACAACATCTAGTTTAATTTACATGTAAAAGATGTTCATTGAAGTAAACAATTACAATATCTGTTTATTATTGTCCCTTGTCTATGACCTTAACGGTCTATCTATTCCTATTGTACAACTAATCTAGCAATTTCATTATTCAATAGGTGTGATAAAACTGAGCTATACCTTTACCTTCAGACCAACATATATTGTAAAAAAGTTTTGGAGACTTGCTTTTGTTAACTAATCTAAACAATGATGGTTCTTTTGAATTGTCTAACAATACTATTGTATATCAATCTGTAATGGCCTGGGGAGGTTTTACCTTGATCTGTTGATGAAAATAGGAACTATATAGAGTTTATATAGTCAGTGAAAAAAGGTACTAAATGAATTTATTTAAAAATTGCATCATTACAAGAAAAAATATTCCTATATATGCATAATGTGAAGGGATTTTAGATTTCTTACATACGTTGAAATCTTATAAGTGAGTAAATTTGTCTTTGTTATATTACATGTAAAAGTAACACTTTTTCAAGGTAATACCTCCCGAAGCCATTACAGATTCATATACAATAGTATTGTTAGACAATTCAAAAGAACCATCATTGTTTAGATTAGTTAACAATATAGCAAGTCTCCAAAACTTTTTTACAATATATGTTGGTCTGAAGGTAAAGGTATAGCTCAGTTTTATCACACCTATATTGAATAATGAAATTGCTAGATTGGTTGCACAATAGGAATAGATAGACCTTTAAGGTCATAGACAAGGGACAATAAAAGCTGTATTTTATTTCTATGTATTTTATTTCTATATACAGAGAACAGTTAAATGTATGTAAAAAGACATCAACTCTAAAATCACAGAATGCTAAATCTGTCCCATCGGCTCAGAAGAAATCTGGAACAAAGCCTCTACAACAAGCAGCTGCTGTAGCTCAGTCAAAAGAAAATAAGAAACCTCCAACAAAACTGTCAGTTATAACACCAGCACATACAGCAGTTAATAAACTAGACAGTGCTAAAAGTGTAACAAAGACAAATCAATCTAAATTTGATGCAAAGACCAGTATAAATGTACAGAAATCAATTGGATCAAGCACATTAAATAAAGGGACCAACCATACAAGGAAATCTTTTTCCAGTACAGATTCATTAAATTCTAGGAAATCATTGACTTGTGGTAATGTAATTAAGCCTAGGAAATCAGTGTCTAACTCGACACAGAATACTGTAACAGAGAGAAAATCTACCGGACGAATTGTAGAATCAAGACTTTTCCAAAATACAAAATCAACAAATACTAGACGTAGTGTATCACATCCTACCGTCAATAAAACGAAGTTGACTGGACAGCAGAAATCTAGGAGGCATTCAGATTTACATAAAGAACAAAAGCGTACAAAACCAGCTAGTATTCTGAAGAGAAAATCTTGCTTTGCTAGTTTTACATGTGATGGGGGCACTTTAACTTCATGTGAACAAACAGTAGGAAAAACTCCAGATCATGGAAGGAGTGTTAGATTTATCAGTCCAGATGTACAGGATGATGGGTCTATCAGTAATTATAGAAAAACACCTAAAAGATCAATTTCTGATAGACAACTTACACCTAATCAATCTGCAAAAAAGCCAAGAATTTCTGAGAATGCTGAACAAGCAGCCATGAGGTACATGTATGGTCATGTGATATTCTATTCCTGTAATTGTATATCTGAGCCATTGATCCTTTTCCTGAAATTATATATATATGTGAATCATATTGATTGTAACAGCATAGGTATTATCAATATATGAAATGTACACGTACAATAAAACTGGTATCAGATACAATCAGCAATATGTACAAATGTATGTACATTGTATGATACAGATATGACAATACAACATGCAGGTAACATTGTACAAAAATGTACATTGTATTAGTCATGAAATTGATAATTCTTTATAGCATATTTTTATTAAAACTTACATTAAGGCCATAATAAAATAATTCCTAGATTCTCATCCATTTTTTTCTCCAAATTAGCGACGGGAGGGCAAATTTTATTGCATATATTTTATCAAATTTTGCGAAAAAATGCTATCATTTTAAAAGAAATAAACCCAAATTGGCAAAAAAATCAAGATAAGATATTTTGAGGCGAGTGAAAAAAATTGGGGTGAGAGGGATGAGAATCTAGGATATTTTTTATTGTGGCCTTATGTCTGTGATTATAAGAGCCCTTTGCTAGCTATTTTTATGTTTGTTGAAGATCTCACATCCATCGGCTAAATACGACCTGGATGTGGCATTGTTCAACAATTAGCAATGTATTTTGCTCAAACTGGTGTTAAGGGCCTTCTTGAACTTGCTATGAGGTGTGAACAAAACTCATTGTTAAAGACCTCAGGACCATGGTAACTTCATGATGAAGAACAATAATAAAAGCGTTCCATTGCTTTGTTTTACCATGTATTTGTAGACTTTGTCTTATGTGCATTTACTCCATATCCTTTTATTGTTAATGTAGTGCTTAAGGATGTACTAGTAGTAAGGTGAGGTTTTTGAAATTCCTAAATAACATTCGGATTTCTCGGACTTTACCCATTATTACTATTTAATATATTTTGCTCCATTACACCCAATTATCTAGTCATCAAAGTCTTCAGCAGGTCAATTGAAGTCAGTAAGCAAGATTTCATTTGATTGTAGATTTTCCTTCAGTGTGAAAGAAATCGGTAATGTTTCCATGTTATACTAAGGTAAAAGTCCAAGAGACCTTTTCCCGCCATTTTTTAAAATGTGAAATGTCTTGAAAACAAGGTCCATGACCTATCAATATTTTTAGTTGATTTTATTCCTTTTACAATGCTCTTTCAATTTATGGTATCAACTAAAAATCGTAGATTTATTTAATTTCACCTTACTACATCCTTAATACATCATTTCACTGTGTAATTTAAGTGATGGTTTCATTTTAGTAAGTACCACTGTATTTTTCGGTAAAACAAATCTGGATTATAGTCTTCATATTCTGTCATGATTTATTTTTTTTTCTTTTAATATAGAAACAAATTGGATGAATGGCTGAAATCAAAGGGAAAGACACCATCCAAATTTCGCCATTTAATGTGTTTCCATGGAAACGATGATGACAAGGAAAGGGAGACAAACACTGATTCATGTATAAAAAGAAGTTTGACAGTAGAAGAACTTACTGAACAGGTGGGAGTTATATGGTTAGACACATTTTGTCATATATTTGTACATATAATTGTTCAGTGATGAAAGTGTATTAGAACTAGCGGGACAGATAGGGATATTGATGTATTGTTGAATTCTAAATTTTGAATCATTTTGGGACTTTGTTCAATGATTCAAATTGATAAGAAATGAAATGAAGAAAATGAAAAATGAAACCTTTGCTGTATATCTCTGTATTTATCTTTTGTCAAGTAATGATTTTCTTTCTGTTTCAACAATTAATACATTGTCTTTATTATTGTTGGTGAAGAAGGTGAACTTTTAATTAACTTTTAATAGTTCATTTTGTACAATTTTACTCTAAATGCATCAAATGTAAAACTGTGAAAATTTTGAACTTGTTTGTACATATAATATTACTTTTGCTTGTATTTTATCGAGTTGCAAATAAGTAGATTTTTACTGATTACCAAAACAAAATGTTCACATCAAATAATGAAAAATACATTATAATTGACAAATGCTATTGTATAGATATATGTATTGCATTACAAGTGTAGTCAGCTCAAAATATGGGAATACATTTCTCTTATTTCTGTCCTGTTTTAACATTTCCTGAACCGTTGGAGAAATACATTTCTGAGAATGTTGTTCTTAGCAAGTGGCAAGTGATTGGATGAAATTCAATTTTGATGTCATATATGTTTGCCATTTTCAGCTCTACTATTGTGATGTCATGAAAAAAGGTGACCATGCCTGATGACATCACACTCACTGAACACATTTATATCGATCATCAGAAAAGGGGGGTGATTGAAATCAATAGAGAAATAAAATCAACAATTGTATCTCATGAGAAACGACCTTTCTATACTATGGATTGTTATATTTTCAAATTTAAACATTCTGCAAGCATTGCGTTTAAAAATTTGAAAATTTAACTATCTGTAGTGTAAAGAGGAATTTCTTACTCGAAGCGGCTGTGGATTCTATATGTACAAGGCAGTGAAACACTCATTAAATTCTCTTTTTTTAGATTAAAAGACAGAAATTTCCATGAATTTTTTCATTGATGGCTTCCCTTCAGTTACCTCTTTATTATTTTTTTTTTGAAATGCAATTTAATGTTACATGAGGAATTGTTTGTTTTTGCAGTTTCAGCAGTAACAAAACATCTCCATTATGAAGATCAAGTAATATCTTTTTTGTTAAAGAATGTTTTTAATACTTTAATATTCAGAAAGCCACCATAGATAGAGAGGAGAGTGTAGTAGTAAATTTAGCTGATCAGTTCAGAGATGCTGCATTAGAAGAATTAGATTCTATGTTAGAGGAATGTACCACTCTGTTTGAAGCTGTAAGTTTATATGTTTGTTAACTACTTGTACCGCATTAGTTTCTTTTGTACATATACATTCACATTTAATATGATGTTTTACATCTCTCAGTCAATTATGAGATCACAAAGGCTGTCAAATTATGGCTGTGGCCTGAAAATCAAACCTATCCTGTATCTGACTTAATTTTTCAAATGCGTAATCAAATTGCACAGTGCAACAGTATCTTTGTACCTTAAATCAAACTTTACCATTTTTAGTTTGCCTCAACGAAGTTGAGGAGGACTATTGGAGTACCCCTGCTCTGCGTCCGCGTCTTCATCCGTGTCCGCGTCTTCGTACGCATCTGCATTTAGGTAACTATGAAGGGTCATCAAACCTTGTGTACAGATGCATCTTGGGCTATCTCATAGCCTCCAAGAAAATTAAGTCTCTTTGACCTATATTTTTCGCTTGACTGGCTTTCATTTAATTTTATGTCCGAGTTGATTTCTCAGTAACTGTACGTGGTAGAATCATCTAACCTTGCATGTGCACGCATCTTTGATGGTAGGTCAGCATCCAGGCAATATTAGGTCATTTTTCCATAACAGAGTTTTTTTTAGGACTACTATGTGTATGGCCAAATCAATTTCTGTATCCGTGTTTTGGTCAGCATTTAGTTGTATATTTATGTATGGTCATTCAACTGTTCATGCNCTGGCAGGTGACTTTTGTCCTTGACCTCAATTTCACAGTCTAGTGAGCATGTTCACTTTTCTGATTAGTTCACTTAGATTTTACATCAATTTAGAGTCCAGCAGGGACAGGCGAGACATCCTTTAGGGTCATCACTTGTTCCATAACAGCGTTTTTTTTAGGACTACTATGTGTATGGCCAAATCAATTTCTGTATCCGTGTTTTGGTCAGCATTTAGTTGTATATTTATGTATGGTCATTCAACTGTTCATGCAGTTGCATCTTGGATTGACTGGCTATAAGAATCTAAATCTAACACCAGGGCGAGGGTCAGACAGAAAAATGTCAGGCACCCAAGGGTAAGATTTCAAGTACTCGGGCGAAACTTGCCGAGTCCGAGACACTAGAAATCTTACCTGAGGGTGTCTGAGATATTTTGTCTGACCCTCTCACTGGTGTTTTGATTATTTTTCTCCCCTCAGCATCCAAAACCTCAAACAAATCTCCGTCGAAACGCCATTGTTGACATCAGTGAATTACTTCCCTTTTCATGACGTCATAAAGGATGGAGCATGCGTCCAAGTCCGGGGTTATTTCGGTGCCAATGATTTATGGAGTTATCATGGAATTTTGCATTTATGATGTGTTTTAATTCAAATTTTACCGTTCTTAGAAAGTCAATATACTTTCAATACTTTTAATTTCATACTTTTCGTTTCATATGAAGTAAGCTGTGTATATTGTTAGGATATAAAAATCTGGAAGGAATATACGCGTGTAGCTTGTCCCTACACCCCCCTGTGTAAGACAGAAAAATCTTGCACCGCAAAAACAATGGATTTCCTTGTCTGAGGTGGGAGAAATATAGTATCTACCCCAAGGGAAAAGGTGAGATAGGCTGATCTCAAACCCAAAGGCTAAGATATCATGTCCATCCCGAGGCTTGCCGAGGGATGGACAAAAGATATCTTAGCCTGAGGGTTTGAGATCAGCCAGTCTCGCATTTTCACGAGGGTTTGATACTTTTTCTCGCTTTAACGTCCTGAAATAACCCGAAAAACTATGGTCAGCTTTGACTTTCACATAGATATATCACAAACGTTCCCGGGAAAAAGATGACGTCACAATTACTTTACGTTTACCAAAGCGTGGATGGTAACTTCATTGTCAACAATTGGTGCACTATTTTAAATCTCTGTTTAAATAAAAATTACATTTCTCGCATTTCATGATACATTTCAGCTTAAAAGGTACATGTCCATTCTTTATTTAAACAGAAAGAGTTATTAAATTAGAAATAAAATAAAACTGGATAAATTGTTTGAAAATTCGAAGCGATGGCAGACATCTTGAATTTTTTGCACGTGCTTGCGATTGATGTGAGAAAGCCCCCCGCAAAGTGGTGAGGTAAGCTGATCTCACCCACCCCAAATTACGACATTTCTCTATCCCATAGGCGAGAAAGCTAGGTCTCTTCTTCTTTTCCACTAGAGTGACTTACATTGAAATTTACATGTGCATCCTAACATGTATCTCTGTAATTATACAAAGTAAGATTATATAACTGCATATGATTGCATCTCTGATTCTTGAACCCTGTTTTGTTGTCCCTTTGTTCAAGTTTAAACATAGTTTAACCTCAGAAACTTGAACACCCCTATATCTCAAACTATTTCATTGATCTCTTGGGTGTTTGATCTGTCAAACTTCAACTGTTATGAAAACAGTTGTTATAATTATATTTTTTTGTCTGTTTTAGACTTTTTTCAGATGTAACACTTCTATGATAATTGACTTTAATTTTATCATAGATACTGCAAAAGTTGAATTTTGGGCTATCTTATTATAAATGTGTTGTTAATCATAGGTAATTTATCATCTTTGCAGGACCTGTGGTGACATTCATCACTGTAGCTAGTGATAGAAAATTTATTTGAAAAGTGAATTAATTGTGTTCATTTCAGGGTTGTCCAAGAGAAGATATTATGCATTGGCTTGATTCTATTGAACAAAATATCAAGTTATCCAAGACCTATGCAAAGTTCTACATATGTAAAGCAGAAGTTCTCAAGTCATCAGAGAACTTGGATCAAGTGTTGAAAGTGTACGAGGAAGCTGTGGTTAATGGAGCACAGGTAACTGTTATTCAAATGAGCTTACTGAGTATACAGAAGATTCATGGATTAAACACAGTCTTTGACCTTAATATATAACACTTTTAACAAGGAAATGGTTTGGCCAAAAAAAAAATATATATATATGCGTGTTTCAGGTTAAAAGGAATTTGTAAATAGGGTCCATAGGTCGGCAAAAAGTTTTTTTTTTGCTATGTATTTTTCCGTTGCATTGTATGTGTGTCAATGCCGTATTTCTGGTATTGAGTCATAGCGCTAAAACAGGAAGTGAAATCTGACAAGCAAAAATGGCCGATATGACGATAGGAGACAGGAATCCTATGATTTTAACAATTCTTCCTGCAATTTCTGATGAATAATGCTAGTGGTTATAGAAATAGACACATCTGAGTGGTTTTACTACCCACAAAACGGAAGACTACTGCTAAAATGATGGAGGTCACACAAGAACATTTTGAAGTGTGGAAAAAAAAAATGCTAGGGTCCTAAGGAAAAATTAGGGTTGGTCGGGTAACTGGAAACACACATTTTTTTTTATTTGGCCTTAAGAAAAGACCTTAAGTGTTTTGATGTAGATGGAGAAAAAAAAAAAAACTTTCACAACTTTAACAGAGATCTTCTCCTCTAAAACTCTGAGACAATTGGAACCAAAATTGGTCAAAATTGTCCTCTGGTGATCCCCTTCAAAGTTTGTGATTTTTATGTTGGTACCTCATTCAAGATGGCTGCCAGTGAGGAACATAGTTTAACAAAGGGACCCATGGAAAATGCATTCAAATATTGTCTCCTCTGAAACCACTTGGCCAGTTGGAACCAAACTTGGTCACAATAGACCCTGGATGGTCCCCTTCAAAAAATGTTTCCAGCTTGTCTACACTTTAACCAAGATGGTTGCCAGGGGTAGACATACTTCAACATAGGGACCATCTGGGAAATAAATTCAAAGATCTTTTCCTATAAAACCACTGAGCCAATTGGAACCAGAGTTGGTCACAATAGTCCTTGGGTGGTCCCTTTCGAAGTGTTGGTGCCTCATCCAAGATGACCACCAATTGAGAATTTGAAAAAAAAACTTTTTGAGATAGAGGTTAAGTTTAAATTGCAAAAATGTTAAGCATGTAAAATACTACATTCTATTGAACATGGTCAAGTTTTCAGACCGCTTCCAAGATGGCCGTTGACCCAAAGGGAAAATATTTTCTAAAATCTCAATCTGAAGAACTATTAGGCCAATTGGAGGCAACCTTGGTCTCAATAGTCTTTAGTTGGCCTGTTTGAAAAATGTTTCTGTTAAGTCCACATCACATCCAAGATAAACATGATTTAACATTGTACCCTATAGGAAAGTTTGGTTGGTCCCTTTTAAAAACTGTGTCTGACATGTCCGCATTTCATCCAAGATGGCTGCCAGTAGGAACTTAGTTTTAACATTGTTCCCTATAGGAAAACACATTCAAATATTTAGTCCTCTGAAACAGCTAGGCTAATTGGAACAAAACTTGGACACAAAAGTCCTTAGTCCATTATACCAATATGATGTTTCATCAAATTAAACGCCTTGATGAGTACTACCCAAAACATTTACAGTTAGGTAGCTTTGACCTATGTTTTACGCTTGAGTGACTTTTGTTAAATTTTGCGTTTTAAGTCCATTTCTCAACAATTACGCATTGTACCAATGTGATGTTTCATCAAATTAATTACCTTGATGAGTACTACCCAAAACATTGATAATAAGGTCGTTTTGACTTTTGTTAAATTTTGCATTTAAGTCTGTGTGTCATCAACTTAACATGTTATCCCAATGTTGTTGCATCAAAATAAATTAACTTGATTAGTACTTTTCAAATCGAGGCCAATTAAGGGTCTTTGACCTACATTTTACGCTCGAATGACTTTTGGTAAATTTTGTGTTTTACATAATTTTCTCAACAATTACACAACATATTATGATTTTTCATGAAATTACTCATTTTTTTTTTTTTGGACAATTTGTTCACCGACTTCCATTTTATGCTTGAATGACTTTGTTTGATTTTTGCATTAGGCCCATTTCAAACAGCTAGATGTTTAATTGGTGAATACAACATAATTCAAGGATAATTTTATAACTTGACCAATGTTTAATGTTTAAAGGACTTTAGTATGGTATTTTTGTTACTTTCCATTATTCAACAAAAGTTTATTGTACAATCATCTGTAATTGTACTTCCTGATGATTCTGTGTATCCGGGAACTAATTTTTACGTCTGATTGACTTACGTTATCTATTGTCATAAATTTGTCGGCGGGGCATCCGTGTCTTATAGACACATTCTCTAGTTTTTAAACTCTGACATAGTGCAGATCACAAGATGTGTTTTCTGAGACACTTGAACATGTACATTTATATTCTTTTTCAGCCTTCATCAGAACTAGCTGCCTCACTGACTGGCATAGTAAAAGACATTTGTGAGCAGAGAGAGAAGAAAGCAAGACGAAGAAGTGGTGCTGATGTACAGGAAGAAAATATCTTTGAATCTAGTGCTGTTGTGTATACTGTCAGACAAGTTACACCTTTCTCTAAAAGGCATGTAAAAATGTTGTTTATATAAGCTAGTCAAGGTAAAAAAAAATGTGTGTTTGACAAAAAACGATTAGAGGCTCAGAGACTGAGCCTGTATCGCTCACCTGACAAAATGCTACAATGCCATGCATGACCAAAAATTATGTTTTTTACCAATGGGTTCTAATGTATAGCTATCCATTGGTACCTAATGAAATGAGTAATTTTTGCAAGGGACCTTCTATACATTTACTTCAACTTGCTTTTTGGTTGAATTTGCTTCAGTGGTTTCAGAGGAGAAGACGAAAATGTGATTTTCCAATAGGCTCCAATGTTAAACTATGTTCGGCCCTGGTGGCCATGTTTTTTATCGAATTGGAACATAATGAATAATCTTTGTAATGGACCTTTGGTTCATCATTCCTGTAAAGTTTGGTTGAATTTGCTTCAGTGGTTTTAGAGAAAATTCTTCCGATAGGGTCCAATGTTTAATATAAGTTTCAAGCTGGCGGCCACGTTTTTTATCAGATCTGAACAAAATGACTAATCTTTGTTATGGACCTTTAGTACATCATTCCTGTACAGTTTGGTTGAATTTGCCTCAGTAGTTTCAGAGGAGTAGATGAAAATGTGATTTTTCCCATAGGGTCGAATGTTAAACTTAAGTTCCGCGCTGGCGGCCATGTTTTTTGTCCGATCGGAACGGAATGAGCAAACTTTGTAAAGGACCTTCCATACATCATTTCTGTAAAGGTTGGTTGAATTTGCTTCAGCCGTTTCAGAGCAGAAGATGAAAATGTGATTTTTCCCATAGGGTCCAATGTTAAACCATGTTCTGTGCTGGCGGCCATGTTATTTGTCGGATCGGAATGGAATGAGCAATCATTGTTAACGACCTTCCATGCATCATTCCTGTAAAGTTTGGTTGAATTTGCTTCAGCCGTTTCAGAGCAGAAGATGAAAATGTGATTTTCCTATAGGGTCCAATGTTAAACCATGTTCCGTGCTGGCGGCAATGTTTTTCTCGGATCGGAACGAAATGAGCAATCATTGTTAAGCACCTTTAGTACATCATTCCTGTAAAGTTTGGTTGAATTTGCTTCAGTGGTTTCAGAGCAGAAGATGAAAATATGATTTTTCCCATAGGGTCCAATGTAAAACCTAAGTTCTGCGCTGGCGGCCATGTTTTTCGTCAGATCAGAAGGAAATGAGCAATCGTTGTTAAGGACCTTTAGTACATAATTCATGTAAAGTTTGGTTGAATTTGCTTCAGCCTTTCAGATCAGAAGATGAAAATGTGATTTTCCCATAGGGTCCAATGTTTAACATCCGTGCTGGCGGCCATGTTTTTTGTCAGATTGGAACAAAATGAGCAATCATTGTTAAGGACCTTTAGTACATCATTCTTATTAAGTTTGGTTGAATTTGCTTCAGTGGTTTCAGAGCAGAAGATGAAAATGTAATTTTTCCCATAAGGTCCAATGTTAAACCTAAGTTCCGCACTGGCGGCCATGTTTTTTGTCGGATTGAAACAAAATGAGCAATCATTGTAAAGGACGTTCCATACATCATTCCTGTAAAGTTTGGTTGAATTTGCTTCCGCTGTTTCAGAGCAGAAGATGAAAATGTGATTTTTCCATAGGGTCCAATGTTAAACCATGTTCCGTGCTGGCGGCCATGTTTTTTGTTGGATCGGACAAAATGAGAAATCATTGTTAAGGACCTTTAGTACATCATTCCTGTAAAGTTTGGTTGAATTTGCTTCAGTGGTTTCAGAGCAGAAGATGAAAATGTGATTTTCCCATAGGGTCCAATGTTAAACCTAGGTTTTGTGCTGGCAGCCATGTTTTTTGTCGGATTGGAATGAAATGAGCAATCGTTGTAAAGGACCTTCCATACATCATTCCTGTTAAGTTTGGTTGAATTTGCTTCAGTAGTTTCAGTGCAGAAGATGAAAATGTGAAAAGTTTAACGGACGGTGACGGACAGACGACGGACGCCAAGTGATGGCAATAGCTCACACTGACCCTTTGGGTCAGGTGAGCTAAAAATGGTAAAGCCTGTTCAAGATGGCCTGTCTCTTAGAATTAGGATTTCCTTTGTTATCATACTTGTTAATCGCAATAGTGATGAAAAGGGTAATTAAATAACAAAAAAAAAATGAATTGTGTGTAAATGGTGATGATACAAGGGTTCTAAATGACCACATCTGTATCACAGTGTTTGGTTAAAAATACTGAAATTACAGAAAATTTGAGTTAAATATTTATTCTAACAAGTTTGTATCTTAGTACAGTTCAAATTACAACTTGTGGAGCATGAATTATCACTAGTTTTTCAGAGTTGGTAGATAAGGAGCCAAAAAAGCCACTAATAAATCAGCAAAGGGCATTCAGTATACTACTCCATAGATTAATGAAAATTACATGTTTTAGATATTTTATCTTTTGAATGATTAGTTTTCACTGCACCATTCTTTTATTTTCTTTATTACTTTTAATTTTAAGTCTTTGCTGTTCAGTTGACGCATGCTCTCCCTGAAAACATATATTTTATAATGCAATTTCTGAATAAACATTCTAAATTGTAGGAGAAGGAAGTCTGCAAGTGATGTTAAACCATCTTCTCCATGTGCTGTAGTGACCCCAGTCAGACGATCTACACGGAGAAGTATAGCTGACCTTCCCAGTAGTCTAAAAGATAAAACACCGACATACAAATCCCTGGAGGATATATCAGACCATGACAGGAAGAAGACAATATTTTATCCGAACGATGCCCTGGATGAGAAACTATAAACAGTATCATAATCATATATTGTAAATGTGCAAATTATTTATAAAAAGCTTTGCTATCTTCCACTACAATGCACCAAACCTAAAGTTTAGAATTCAGGATTATAAGGTGCATTACTTCTTACCTTTTGTAACATATTTCAGATTTTAGAACTTTCCTGATTTTATCATTGTTTCATAGAATTTTAAATGTTTTCAACATTTCTTAAAGTCACATTTTAAATGCTTGTTACTCAAAAAAGTTCAGTTATAAATGAAAATTTTAAATCAGCTATTGCTGGGGTAGGGATCTTTCTTAAAAAATATGTCGGGGATTTCAGGATTTGCTAATATTAATGACTGAAAGTGTCATTATGACTCTCTTGACCCCTTGACCACCCTTCCTTTTGGGTTGCATTGTGCATTTTATTCATGTTAATTAAGGATACTATTAAAGCACAATGGCAGCAGTAAACTGATACCCAATGCTTCTTTTCTTGTGAAATGTGAAATTAAAAATAGTCTATTTATTTGTAGCAATCTGTTACCTGCAAAGTATATGAGGCAAAAACTCTGTGGACCTAGCTTTCAGATATTTGAATTATTTACATGTTTTTGATTCACATGGAGTGTCAATATTAACAATCTTGATTATGTCATCTGGTTAACGTTTGGCATGTGCCTTTGATTATATTTTGTAAGAATTGAAAATTCACGTCTCGGAATTTTTATTTTTCCTTCATTACCCACTTGCAGGCGCCATTTTTATACGACCGCAAAAATTTTGCGGTCGTATTATGTTATGGCGCAGTCGTCGGCGTCGGGGTCTGTGGCCAGCATAACTTTGTTTTCTCGTCGACGGATCATCTTCAAATTTCAGTATGTGGTTTCTTGGCATAATGGCTATCCCGGGTTTTAATTTCGGGTTTATGGCCCCACCCGTTTCAGAAAAAGGGGCCAAAAAGGGGTAAAATTGGGTATTTTTGTGTCTGTGGACAGCATAACTTTGGTTCCAGTGAACAGATCATTTTCAAATTTTAGTATGATGTTTCTTGGCACATGCTTTAGC
>MJUU01015944.1:14053-43098 GCA_002080025.1 Modiolus philippinarum | reverse complement strand
AGCCGTTCAAGATATAGACATAGATATAGACTTTCCGCTTAAACCGGTCTTGAACTTACTGTGAGGTAAGAGCGTTTGCTCTTTGTTGAAGGCCTCATAGTGACTTCAAGATGAAGAACAACAATCAAAGCGTTGTTCCATTTGCTTAATCTTACCACGTATTTAAAGGGATTTTGTCCCATATGATTTTGTCCCATGTACATTTACTCCATATCCCTTTATTTGTTTAATTACCGTGGAGTTTGTCTCTCGTGCAGTGTGGAGTCCGCAAAAAGATTCCCCGTGCTTGAGGTGTATGCTCTGTAAATTGTCAGTTATGGTGTACTTGTTCATGTAAGAGTTTCTCATATGAATGCACTATAAAAATTCAAGATTTGGCTTTCTTGCTTTGGAGAAAATTAAACTATTTTTCTGGCTGTCTGTATATATATTGCCAGCATCTCCCGATTTTAATTGCCAAGTTTTCTTACAAACAACTCGATGAGTGCCCTGTGATCGTTTATATGTTGTATTATCTATTTCAATGGACCCTTTGTCTGGCAATGGATGACAGTGTTTGTAAGAGTACTTCGCCCGATATGTTTGTATGTTTATAATACAAAGATAAACAACGCAAGGTACTTCAAAGGTTCTATGTGTGTTGCCGAAAATATCTCAAGTATTTTCTATTTAATCCTAATTTGAAAGTCCTTCAATGTGGGTCACTGCAGTTTTAGCGATTAGAGACAATTACCAGTTAGGGTCCTAATAAACTTACGGGGCGCTTGGTATATTCTTTGGCGTCTCTGAATGACTTTAAGATGAAGAACAACAATTCATTATTATTTTTGTCATGTTTTCTGTGGCTGTAAACTGCGATGTACTAATAGATTTTAGTAAATTTCCTAAGAAATACTTCGTCGTTATAAGAGGGATACACGATTTTATTGTGCAAAAAATATTGTTTTTTGTGATTTTATAAAAGTATATTTTGAAATAATGTAATTGAACTTTCTTTGTCCCTTTCTTAATTATTCGAACCTTATTAGGGATAAGCATATTGAAGAANNAAAAAAAATACCGAGTTAATGAAACTTTAAGTTCACCTTTCACCTGCTTTGAATATACTTACGGTTGTTCTAATATGTAGTCGTCTTGTTAAAGATTTGGTAAAATATTTGACCGATACATATAAATATATTTTTTTTTCTCCCATACATATTGTTATATATTAAATTTTGATTTGTTTTTCCTCTTTATATATTTTACCAATACATATAAATATACATTTTGTTACCATCAATGATATGTGGTTACTATGTGAACAGCGATGTATTGCTCAAATATAATATACATATATAAGATTTTTCTCTTCATATATTTGACCGATGCATTTAAATATATATCATTTTTTTCTGTTCCTGTTTCCATCTTATTATTTGAACCGCGAAGTATTGGTCAAATATTTGACCGATACATGCAACTATATATCAAATTTTTCGTTTCATATATTTGACTGATACATAGAAGTATACATCCTGTCACCATCAATGATCTGTGATTAGTATACCAACTGCGACGTATTGGTAAAATATTTGACCGGTACATATATAAATATATATCATATTTTGAAATTTTAAAGTCGACTTTCCTTTACAATTTTAAAGATACAATTTCTGTGGATGTTTCAAAGACAATTGATATAAACATTTTAAAAACACAAGATTACTTTATTACAACATTGCACAAGCATTTTTCGTTGTTTCCGTAATGTCGAAAATGCAGAGATTCAAGCTTTTTTTTTGGAATTGGCGACTGCCAGTTGACAGGATAATGCCAGTTGAAAAGATAATGTGTTAATTGAACAAAGTGTACACATGAGATATTATCTCATGTACAAATAAAAGTGACAACAAAAAAAGTCCGAATCGATCAAAGGAAGACCCAGTAAGGAAAATCCGTATAACATTCGACTGATCAAGGAAACACAATCCAACACGGAACATTTTTGGCAAGCCGTCATATTCCCGACTTGTAACGGGCATTTTATAAATAAAATGGTGGGTTAAACCAGGTTTAATGATGCATCAACCTCCCGCTTATATGACGACTAACTATACCTTCTGTGTGCCCATATTGTGTTAAATGTCAAAGCACACCACAAGTACACCATATCTAAGAAAAATAAAGAAGTCTGTTCTAGATTCGTATGCTCCTTGGGAAGAAAGAATTTCTGGTATATTGAACAAGGAACCTGTGTCGGTTTGCAGCTCTAGAGGTAGTATGAATACGCAGAAATTAATTACTAGAATGCATTCTAGTTTAAAATAAGTACTAATTTCACTACAAAAAAAATCTATATGATCCTGATAACAGCGCATCGTAATTCTTGGTTTTCTTTGGTTTGTGTTTTGATTTTTCTCTTGGGAAGAATAATTTTTGTCTATCTATCCGAGTTACACAACTTGATTTCTTCTGTTGTTCTGTTAGGGGATGAATTTCAGGGGGACGGGGGGGGGTTGGGTTGCTTGGGCGATTTTGTAAATGAATAATTTAATCTTGGTGCCAGTGAAAATAAATATTTTAACTCTACTTGTCATGAAAATAAATAATTTAACTTTGATTTGAAGAATGAATTTTTCGTTTAACATGCAAATAGATAATTTGATGGACATTTGGTGAAAATAAGACCATGTGACACTTTTACTTCAATTTGAATCGATCTTTATTTGAATCGATCTTAAAAGGATCGGTTTGCATTTACATTAAAAAGTGCAAGATCGATCTTGATCGGTCCTTCTTAGAACGGTGCGTTTACACTATACACTGAAATTGAATCGATCTTACATAAATACATGTGTTCCTTGTTATAAAGATACACAAAAATGCAAATTAATATACATATATTTGGAAATGTCCTGACATATTCATTTAAAAATGTTCAGGTTTCTCTTAGACGTTTTCTCGTAATGTTCCGGTATCCCGTAGGTCACCCTAAAGTTCGATTGTCAAGAGCTTCATTCCTAGGCCAAAGCTTTTCCTTTTTATTCTACATATTTGTACATACGCTCAAAGACACATGTGTAAATGCCCATTTTCAGTTTTATTATCCAGTTTCACCTCATAAAGATCGATCGCGATCGATCTTGGCATTTACACTTGAAGCAAGATCGATCCAAAAAAGATCGACCTTTTTTTAAGACTACGTCTGGATGTGGACTTTTTAAGTCCGATTGAAGATCGATCTAACCCGTTTACACTTGTGCAAGATCGATCTTTTTAGGATCGATCTCACCAAAGATCGATCAAAATTTGCTAGTGTAAACGGGGGCTATATAAATTTTCTGGGCAACATCGCCCAAACTTCCCCTGAAAATCAAATGGTCGTCCCCTTAAGATGTCTAAATTGATATATTAATAGCTGTGCGTTCTATCTCGACAGTTGCTTGCATCAACACATTTAACATTTTCTTAGATGGACACTTTAATTACATTTTAAAGATAATTGAATTTTGTTGCATAACATGCCGTTACTATAGCAACTTTATTTTTGTATAATTTACTCTTGGAATAACTCATATCAAATAAGATCGTGTAGCAAAATATAAAAAAAGGATTGAATTGAATAAATAATGCAGACGACTTAGATTGTTTCCAATGGAAGCAGAAGACATTTTTTCCAGTTCAAATTTGATTTAAAATTCTGGAAATTCCAGATTTTTTCTTTTCTTTTTTTAAAATAGCAAATGCCTCGAGATCAATATTCTTAGATTGACGGTAATAGATGCAGAATAGCAGAACAGAGCACTCCTTAAATTCAACGGCAATCTTTGGTAGAACTAATCGATGATTTAAAGAGGTTGGCGTAGTCAGTGGTATCGGCAACCGTTTCTTTTTGCTTGTTCAATATCAACATTTTTACACTTTGAAGTAGTTACCATTCTACACAAAGGCGCTAAACTACAATGTTCAATCAACACACGACTCATTTTGGTTTCTATTCAAAGGAAAATATCAAAATAAATTCACATCGATTTATGCCCCTTTTGCAAAAGTTACTAAAAATTAAGTTTACTGTACTGAAACTAAAAATTAAGTTTACTGTACTGAAGTATCATTACACAATTAGTGCGATTTTCTGCATGTTTCTGGTTTCTGGTTCATTACATTCAGCAAGACCCTGAATGTGTGTTCCAGAATACTAAAGTTATCTACTACACGACTGTCTCTGAAGATGTTCTTTCTAGGTGCGCCCGAACTTTGATAGACTCCTATTGCTGCTAGAAGTATATAGTATGTGATAAACTAACAATTATTATGGTGGAAGTGTGAATTCGATTTTAAAATATATGTGGTTACTTTCTTCTTTAAGAAAATATACTTTTATTAGAAATGATAGGATATGGAGTAAATGTAGATGAGACAAAGTCTCTTCAAAAACATAGTAAAACAAAGCTTTATTTTATTATGCAAAATTTTCTTACAATTAGCTCGATGCGTGCCCTGTAGTAGTTTAAATGTTGTGATCGTCCTCTACTAGTCTTTTTGTCGGGCAAAGGATGACAGCAATTGTAAGAACACTTTGCCAGTTAAGTTTATGTTTGTTGACGATTCCGCATCCATGGATCAAAGGAAAAAAGACATGGATGTAGCGTTGCTCAGCAATTAGCAATGAATACCGCTCAATCCGGTGCTAGGGGCCGTCTTGAACTTGCTTTGAGGTATGAGTAATGTTCATTGCTGAAGGCCTCATGGTGACTTTAAGATGAAGAACAACGATAAAAGCGTTGTTCCATTGCTGTGTGTTGCCATGTATTTGTAGAGACTTTGTCTCATTTGCATTTACTCCATATCCCTTCATTGTTAATTTCATTGTTTTCTCCATCTTATAGTGAAGTTAAAGTGGTTGTATTAGGATTATATGCATAACATTGTCTCTGTTCCTTTACGGAGAACCCACTTAAATTTTTCCTTGATATCCTTACCCCCATACCATTACAGTTACGTTTAGACATTTTATTTTACTATGAACAAAATATAACTTTTTTTTAAATGTCTGCATTGAAGAGGTATGAGTTGTCGAAATGGCAATATCCAAAAACTAAATTCATAGTAACTTGGGTATTTTTGTATTAATTCTACCTTATGATAGAATGCTGCAATTTGATTGGTCGAATAAAGGTGTATTTTTGACAAATCCATGACATTTCAAGCAAGTTTTCAAGCAGCGGGGTATTTACCTAAAAATTTGTCACTTTTAACCCTCTGCCGGAGTATTTGCTTAAAAATTTGCCCTTTTTAACCTTTCACCGAGACGCTTGTAAAAAATTTAAAAACGACGTCATCTGTGCGCTTTAAATAAAGTCATTCGGTAGAATTAAACAGATATATCATGTTTGGTCGGGGAATTTGTGAAAAATACCAGTCTCGAGAATGCAATTTCCCTCGCCCGTTGGGCTCGGGAAATATAACATCTCTCCGACTGGTATTTTTCGCAAATTCCCCTCCCAAACATGATATATCTGTTCATAATTACCACTGTGCCGATGCCCTTGCAAGTGGAGTGTTAAAACCAAGAGACCAGAGACTTTGCAATTTTTGTAATTTGTTAGAAGACGAAAAACATTTTTTTACTCGATTGTAAACATAATTATAATATTAGATCTATATTTTTAGACAATTTAACAGAGGAAAATGATGAATTTAGTAGTTTGTCAACGATAGACAAATTCTTTATATCTTGAACCCATCTACACCATCCCAAGCAAATAGACTAGGTTCCTTTATCAAAAAGTCACTAGTACTGAGGACAGGGGACTCTTTAATATTTGCTTGTATATATATTGTATTTATTTGTTTGATATGTCACAAACTTTATAAGTTCAATGACAATAAACTTTTGAATTGAATATAACCGAAGGTATTCACCAATCCAGTAGCTAGTACTTCGGTGCTTGCCCGAAACCCGATTTTATTTGTAAACTTGCAGTATTGATTTAATTTGTAAACTTGCAATATCTGAATTTAAGAATAAATGGTTTAAAACTAAGGAGTATCTACCTCTTGCATGGCTCTGTCCGTAGCAGATTTTGGTTTTTATTTTAGGTTGGGGAGAGGGTGCAGGAGAATAGCTGAAAAGAGGGGGGAATGGGAGAAGAAGAGATAAGAAATAAGAGATAGTGGTATTGGAGGTGAGAGAAACGAGGGTGATATTTCGAAGGTTATAGAGGACGAGAACTTGTTTAGATGTGGGAGAAGTAATCCATAAGTTCACCCTATCACAAATATGATGAAAAAATCTATGAAATGCATTGACACAATGAACCATTGGGCTTCAATTTTCTGGTTGGAATTAAGTAGAGATGTGCAATTTCCCGAAGAATTGTGTTAAAAATTACCAAAAATTTTCTGATTGGTTGTTTTGGTTTTTTTTTTCAAATAACTAATGCAAAACCCCTCTATTACTTCCGATTGTGTCCAGAGTAAAGAACTTTCGTCATTATTGGAGCTGAAATTAGTAAAAATTTGGCAAAAATTCACACATTTTGTGAAGAAAATTTTTCAAATGTTTAAAAGCTCGACAAACCTCGCTTTCGAGCATTTCCATATTTATTTAACTCGATTTGAAATATCTTATACTCTACTAGTTCTTGTTGTAGAAAATGGTTTATATTTTTTAATGCAATATGTGAAAATAATTTGGTAATGATCACTGTATATATTTCACATATTTCGCTGATTTTTCTGAGTGTATACCGAAAAGGCCTTTGAGTTTAATTTGTTGCCCTGGTAACTGTGCCTGAGTATCTTTTTATATGTCTCCAGTGTCCTTGCAAGCCATGGAAAACATTTAGAAGTTCTTTGTCATTTTTCGATACTCATATCCTGCCTTTGTATATTGGATAGCGAGTAGGTGGCGCATAGTTATGGATAACTTGAAAACAGAAAAGACTTTAATAATCAACTTTTAGAACATTTTCAAATGTGCATGCGACCTTTCTTACTTTTCGAGAGATATCTGTTGTCGAGTTTGGGGAAAATGTTTCTCATTGAGCTAGGTAGTGATTTAATATATATTTCTTTACTGCTCGGTTAGTTCACGTATTGGAATAAAAAAATTTAGAATATCATATGAAGAAATGTTTTTATTCCACTCCTTCCTAAAGGAGTATCTATTTGACTGAAAAACATAGCCACATGAGAGCAGTTTATTCATCATGGTCCCCGATCTATAAACAACCATGAAACAAAGGCACCTGATGATTCTTTTTGAACACGTGTTTGGAAATCGTCAGTTTGAGACGTCCCTGGTGGTATTTTGTTTATTTTTCTTCTTATTTTGTGTCATAAGTACGATACATATGAAAAAAAGTATTTTCAAACTAGTCACCATGGCTTAGAGGGAACGTCTTAATGTTTTTGTTAGTTCTATTCAAATGCACCCCTTCCTATGGGATTGGAAAAGGCGTCATTTTGACGTTTTTGGAAACAATTACTCCTGCGATAAATATCACTCTAAAAAAATCATAAGGCGACTAGTACTTTAATTGCTGACTATCTTACTGTTGCTGAAAACAAATTGTTTGACAGATTTAAACAAGGAGAGAGATTTTAGTTTGTGTCAAGTTTAAAATAAATTTGTATCTATTGTTTATTCTGTATACTGGGAATTTCCCGCGCTATTTGTGGAAAAATTAGAGCCATTTTGATCATTTTGGGAACATCTTTGGTTGGAAAACATGCAGTCTAATGAATGTTGTAAACTAAATCGATACGTCTTATTCATCTTTTTATACATTATTATACATAAGTTAAATTTAAGCTAGTCCGAGGCATTCGATTCTGAAAGGGGGCTGGCAGTTTAGGTCGAGTCAGATTATTTATTTTCAACATTATTTATTTTTCGCCGCGAGATTATTTATTTTCTATATACTGTATTAAAGAAGCTGGGGCCAGATTATTTATTTATTTATTTTCTGGTTGGTTGAGGCCAGATTATTTATTTTCATGGGTTTGAAGGCCAGAATATTTATTTACAAAAACTGCCAGCCCCCCCTTTCAGAATCAAATGGTCGTCCCCTTATGCATACTGTACTGTACCTTATAATGCCCAAATGTTGAAAGTGGATTGCAGTTATGTTTTGATGTAATTGGTTTATCCAGAAATTATACAAATACCAATAATCGATCGACACTTCCAGAACTAAAAAAAATAGAAATATCGAGAAAAAGGACCTCAAATAAATAGATTTAGAAGTTTCAGGTTAAGTATCGAGAAAACATGATCAGAACTCGGTAAAATTAGAGGTATTGAGGAAAAAAACTGGAACGCAATAAATTTAAAGACAAGAACTGAATAATATAAGAAGTATCGAGAAAACAGAATCAGAACAATTCAATAAATAGGAAGAAGTGAAAAAACTGAATAAGAGCTTAGAACGACGAAATATTCTTTGGAGTTATAGCCCCAACCGGAATCGTTTGGCTAGTTTTGATATAATTAGAGATATAGAGAATACAAAGGCAATAATACATGGCAAAATCCGTATCATGCCGTATCATCCCGAGTTGCCAATATCAGCACGAGAGCCTCTGGCCCGAGTGATGATATTGGTTTAGGAATGATACGGCATTTGATACGGATTTTGCAATGTATTGTACAGTTTATCCTATATTTAAACCCGAAAAATACTGTCAAAAATTGAAATCGGTAAGAGAAAATGCATGTATTTTGTGAAGAGGAAAAGTTCAAAATGGGCGGAAAGGACTGGAGGTTTTGGACTAAATCTAACATGTGAAGGAAAAAAAGTTTGCTAGATTTTTTTAAACTGATCCTCGCAAAACAATTTCACCCCAAACAAATCTATGTTATCCTCCCCCAAAAATTTTTTTTTGCCCCCCCCCCCAAATTTGTTAACCTCCGAAAACATTTTTTTAATAAGAAAAAAGTAAAATTGAAAAAAAAAATCGAAAAAGGGTATGATACAAGGCTAGCTTTGCGTTAAAGGGTAAGCTATGCGATAAATATAGATTATTACATGGCATTTTTCATATCACGCCCTTTATCAGCCCTAGGTCTAAATATGAGCCCGAGAGCCGTCAGGCTCGAGGGATGATATATGACCGAGGGCTGATGATAGACGTGATATGAAAAATGACATGTAATGATGTTTTTATCATATACTTAAACTATAATTAAAAAAATAAATGAAAAAAATATTTTGATAACTTAGATATGTACAATGTCCTAAAATATATATTGTTTTTTTTAACGACTGTGAGAATCGGGTATATGCGATGTTTACGGAGTATGTTTCGCAGCGAGTGCATATTAATGTGATATTTCCCGACAACGTATGTTAATTTTTTCAGCAAAAACTTCATTAAAAAGCGCGGGACGACGGGATGAACGGGTTGAACTTCGGATTATTTGGTTCAATCTGTGACGTCAAAGAAGAATTTATACTGTGACGTAAAAGCATTTCACGGAAACGTCCGAACTCGCATGTGATAATGCCTCCGAGAAGTGACGAAGAAGCATGTAATAAATTTCGGAAGTTATAAGCGTGATAAAGCTTTATCAGCCCGCTAACTGCCAAAATCACAGTATTTTTACCCGTCCTTTCAGTGATTTTCAATATAAAACACATAATTTATCGAATGGTGAAAATTAGCTTTTATTTAGTCTAAGTATATGATAACGGGTATGACGTCATAGTGTGAATACGAAATGAACGACATGCACTGTATCACATATTCAAAACGTTCATATGATAAATGATTATACAATTCAATAAAATTTAAAGAATCAGAAATTTAGGACAAGATTCCGAAAAATTAGCAAAATTGAGAAAATAGGTCAGGAACTTAACAAAAATTACAAGTATCGAATAAACAGAACTCAATTAAGTCAGAAGAAGCGCAGACCTGTCAAGTCTCACGCTTTCGGCGTGAGAGTCACTCTTTCAAACACCATATCACGCTCTCACGCTAACCACTTTCATTGTCACGCTTCTTTCATTTTTCGTGAAAAATTGATTTCAAATAGAAAAACGACCTTTGATAATCAAGAAAAACCAGAAATCAAGGGTTGTTCAGCGCATTCTTTCATCATTCTGGTTCATTTTCTACTAACGGCCCTCAAGTAAAACAATTTTTTCAATGGAAATCACAGATATGAAAGTTAAGTTTAAAAATTTTGTTTTGAATTCCTTGCTTTTACTATTTGAAATACTCTCAGCATGCACCACTTTGCGTCTCTGAAGAAAAAAAAATCTTGTGGGATTCCCCATACACCCCGCGTCTCACTCTTGGAACCCAGACACCCTTGACAGTTCTGGGAGCGAGAAAATGAGACCAGGATGTGTTGAGAAAACAGGCCCAGAAATCAATTTATTTAGATGTGTCGAGCAAACAATACCAGGACTCAATAATATTATAAATATCTAGAAAACAAAACAGAAACATACTTCAAAACGCGGAAGGATCGGGAAAGAGGTCAAAAGCTAAATAAAAATAGAAGTAACGAATAAAAAAGTACCAGAACTAAATAAAATTAGAAGTATCGAGTTAACAGGAGAACTCAATAAAATTAGAAGTATCGAGTGAACAGGAGAACTCAATAAAATTAGAAGTATCGAGTTAACAGGAGAACCCAATAAGATAAGAAGTATCGAGTTAACAGGAGAACCCAATAAAATTAGAAGTATCGAGTTAACAGGAGAATCCAATAAGATTAGAAGTATCGAGTTAACAGGAGAACCCAATAAAATTAGAAGTATCGAGTTAACAGGAGAACCCAATAAAATTAGAAGTATCGAGTTAACAGGAGAACTCAATAAAATTAGAAGTATCGAGTTAACAGGAGAACTCAATAAAATTAGAAGTATCGAGTTAACAGGAGAAACCAATAAAATTAGAAGTATCTAGTTAACAGGAGAACTCAATAAAATTAGAAGTATCGAGTTAACAGGAGAACCCAATAAAATTAGAAGTATCGAGTTAACAGGAGAACCCAATAAAATTAGAAGTATCGAGTTAACAGGAGAACCCAATAAAAATTAGAAGTATCGAGTTAACAGGAGAACCCAATAAAATTAGAAGTATCGAGTTAACAGGAGAACCCAATAAGATTAGAAGTATCGAGTTAACAGGAGAACCCAATAAGATTAAAAGTATCGAGTTAACAGGAGAAAGAGGTCAAAAGCTAAATAAAAATAGAAGTAACGAATAAAAAAGTACCAGAACTAAATAAAATTAGAAGTATCGAGTTAACAGGAGAACCCAATAAGATTAGAAGTATCGAGTTAACAGGAGAACCCAATAAAATTAGAAGTATCGAGTTAACAGGAGAACCCAATAAAATTAGAGGTATCGAGTTAACAGGAGAACCCAATAAAATTAGAAGTATCGAGTTAACAGGAGAACCCAATAAAATTAGAAGTATCGAGTTAACAGGAGAACTCAATAAAATTAGAAATATCGAGTTAACAGGAGAACTCAATAAAATTAGAAGTATCGAGTTAACAGGAGAACCCAATAAAATTAGAAGTATCGAGTTAACAGGAGAACCCAATAAAATTAGAAGTATCGAGTTAACAGGAGAACCCAATAAAATTTGAAGTATCGAGTTAACAGGAGAACTCAATAAAATTAGAAAAATCGAGTTAACAGAAGAACCCAATAAAATTAGAAGTATCGAGTTAACAGGAGAACCCAATAAAGTTAGAAGTTTCGAGAACACATGACGATAATTCAGTAAGTTAGAAGTAGTGGTAAAACAGGACCAGAACTCAATATAATAAGAGAGGGCGAGAAAAATAGGGCACGAAATCAATGAAATTGGAGGTATCAGGAAACAGGACCAAAACTGAAAAAATAAAAATATCGAGAAATTAAAGAGGGCTTGACTAAATAAAAAATAGGATTGTCGAGAAAACGGGACAAGAACTAAATAAAAATAAAGCTATCGAGAAAACAGGAACGGAACTCAATACAATTCGTAGACCAAAATTAGAATTGTCGAGAAAACAGGTGCAGATCTTAATAAATAAGAGCATCGAGAAAACTGGACTAAGACTAAATAAGATTAGAGGTATAGATATTAAGAAGCGGGAAAAAAAACTGGACCAGAACTTGATATAATTAGAGATATAGAGAATACATGATTACTATTCAATAAAATTTAAAGAATCAAAAATATAGGACCACATTCCCAAAATTAAGCAAAATTGAGAAAATAGGACAGGAACTTCACAAAATAAGAAGTATCGAATAAACAGAACCAGAACTCAAGAAGTGAGAAAATGAAAACATGATGTGTCGAGAAAATAGATCCAGAACTCAATAAAATTAGATGTGTCGAGCAAACAGTACGAGAACTCAATAAAATCATAAATATCTAGTAAACATTGCTGCTGATAAGGAATCCCAAATATTGCTTCATATGTACTATAGTATACCTCACTGAAATAACAAGCTACAGGAAAACAAGACAAGAACTCAAAAAGAGTAACAATAATATTACAAAACGTCATAGAACAACAAGTTAGAATAAAATACCACAAGAATTCCCAAAAATTGCATGTCTTTGAGAGTTTCAGGATATTAACCGAAATTGAAATCGGTTATTTGGAAATAAATGCATCCAGAAAGTATGATTCCTATCACAAATTGCCAAACAAAGATTGAAATCTTTTTTTTTTATCTTACAACTGAAATTATTTGTTTTTCCTAAAAGACATCTAAAAAGCGTGGTTGCTGAAAAGGACTCTCAAAAGTTGCATGCCTTTGAGAGTTTCAAGAAATTAACCAAAATTTGAATCAATTATTTTGAAGTATAACCATTGACAATATGCTTTCAAAAAGTATGATTGCTATCACAACCTCCCCCCCCCCTCCCCCCAAATTGCTCGTTTTTGAGAGTTTACTAAAATTGGAATCGAAATTTTCGAAATCTAACCATTGAACATATATGTTGTGACTAAAGTTCATTCAAATAGCATTGTTGGTAAGAAGAATTCCCCAAAAATGCTTGTCTTTTAGAGTTTCAAGTAATTTACCAAAATTTAAAACCTTACCATTGAAAGTATTCGTTTTACTAACATTCATCCAAACAGCGCGATTATATAAAAAAATGGTCAACGTGACCTAATTTGTGCTGGAGTCTTGCTTTCTCATTATGATACATCTGTATACAAGATAACATAATCCCATGTCATTTAATAAAGAAGATATTGAGTAAAATTTAAATTTAAACCTTACAGTGATGCGTAGAAAGTAGGTCAAAGAAACCACATTTGTAATATCATATCATACAGCTGTACACAAAATAACATGATCCTATGTGTTCAAGTTACCAATATATGACAATTACATTTAAAGAGTGGGAGCTAATCCAGCATTTTAGGAAAATTTATAAATTTTTTTTTTTCAAAATATAGCCGTTAATGCATTTTATGACTTTAAATCATCAAATGACCCATTTTTTGGCGAATCAATATAGATTTATAAAACTTTGTTCATTGTTGACGACACCGACACTGAGATCGACTACAGAATTTGGATCACTATATCTCGCTTCCGCGACTATTTGCCACAGGTCGGACACAAAAAGAATCCAGAGGATTTGTATTTTAGACACGGATAACCAGCCAATTAATTTATCGCAATAGAAAACCGAAATCAATTTAGAATAAAAATAAGTTCTCTGTCACTGAATTGCGATATACTTTAGTAATCAGTGACGATTGTTTTATAAATATTTGTTGAGTAATGGACCTTATCAATAATTGCTGAAGGGTTAAAAACGGGTCAGGGAATAAAAATATTGATATATTTTATAAAATATCATTGTAATTCAATTTGTAGTTGTTGAGAAATTAACCCAAACCCCAAAATTTAACAGTAATCCAAGCATAAAAGGATAAAGTTCTCGTCTAGATGATTACTTTGAAATTTTGTTGAAAACTAAGGAGTATCTCCCTCATGCAAAGCTGTCCTTCACTGATTTTGGCTTTACATTTAGATCATATTGGGTATTTGCTCTCTATCAGTTTTTAAACATCTTTTGATTAATGGTCTTCCAAACGTTTAGATTTTATCTGCACTGAAGAGACATAAGTTGTCGAAATGCGCATATGCAGAATTTAAATTCACAGAAACTTCGGTATTTATTCATTTGATACAACATCATAGTGATTAGTCCGATTTGTTGTGTAGTTGTTGGTAGGTGGATTTAAAATCAGTAAAGTCAATCAAGCGTAAAATAAAGGTCAAAGCTATTTGATTTTTAATGTGATCAATGTGATTAATTTGATGGCAACATCATTGTCTTGTTCTAGTTGTTAAGAAATGGACTCAAAAACGCAAAATTTAACAAAAGTCTTTCAAGCGCAAATGTATTTCAGGCCCACCAAATTATTGTGAAATAAGTAGTCTGTAACGTTGAAATGTCATGATGATACAGTACGTAGTAGTAGATAAAAAGACTTAAGGGAGGATGAGCATCAGATTTCAGAAACATTCGATATCCTCGGGTTTTATCAATTTAAACAATTTTTTACACACGGATCACATTTTCATAATCATAGGTCACTTTAAAATGTATAAAATAGACAGTGTATAAAATTTAATAACCAGCTGCCAATTATATTTTCATATTTTTAAAGGCCTCTAAACATCTTATGCAAATTAAAAGAAAATTCTACTGCAGTAGAGAGAACTGTTTCCGTCCAAAATTTTGACGTCTTATATCTCAAAAATTCCTACATGGATTTTCAAAATTTTTTTGCTCAAGTTGTTCCATTAGCAGTGCTCTTCAAAACAAAAGGTCAGAATTTTAATTCTAATAACAAAATTTCTGACATTCGTACTCCCTTAAATGAAGCGTAAAATGTAGACTAAAGCTGCTTAATTGTCACTCATTTAGGTAGTACACATCAAGGCTATTAAATTGATGAAATACCATGGTCTTATAATGTATAGTTGTTGAGAAATGGACTAAAACGCAAAATTTAACTAAAGTCACTCAAGCATGAAATGCAGGTCAAAGAGTCAAACTACCTAGTTGACTATGTAGTGATATCAAAGATCTACCTAATGAAGTACAATCAATGTTTTACCTCCTACAAATTCTGAGAACTGAACTTAAAACGCAAACTTAACCGGACGTACGGACGGTCGTACAGACGTACGGACAAACCGAAGAACGGACAAGGGTGACACTATATGCCCCTTCAACAAAAGCTATCTATTAAAATCCATAAAACTATGTTTAATTTTGAAGACTTCCAAAACATTCCTCGTATGACAATTGATTACTTGATTCTAATTGAGAAAAAAAACACATTCTGTAGTGCTGTTATTGTTATCTGTAGTGTTGTTATTGTTATCTTGTTATCTGTAGTGTTGTTATTGTTATCTGTAGTGTTGTTATTGTTATCTGTAGTGTTGTTATTGTTATCTTGTTATCTGAAGTGTTGTTATTGAATGCTAAATAATGTTTTTACTTGTATCTTTTCCCTGGGTATATTTGCTTGTTCTGTTTGTTTGTTTTTTTGTTTTTTGTTTGCTTTGTTTCATTTATTTTATTTGTTTTTGTTTTTGTAATTGTATTATTAGTTTGTCTTGTTTCTTCTTGTTTGTTTTTGCCTTTGTTGTCCTCGGCAGTTTGTTTACTTCAATTTTGTTTTAATTCTTAGATTCGATCTTGATGCCTTATTCGGGAAAAATTGGAAAAAAATCTGCATATAAAATTGACCAATGAATGTCATCCATTCCTAATAAATGTGGGTTGTGGGTGTGACATTTCTGTCTATAATTTTCGCAAATATCGTGACGTTAACACTGATCTACATCTTTTCACAGAAATGAAATTCCATTTTCATTTACAGCCATCTGCAAAAACAATAGGTAAGTAGCTGTAGAATTACGTTAAATCTGTTTTTAATTGAAAGTTTTCAGACTAGATATTAAATTTCAACGTCTGTCATTGGTTTTTAAAAGACTTTAGACAGATGTAGCAGCCGGGATGTAGCTTACGCAGTCCTTATGAGTTTTAAGATGCTACTTACAAAATTATTCTATGTACTTTTTTATATACTTTTATCATTATTGCAAAAAAAAACATTTCAAAATCTTCTTTTAGCATAAACTTATGTTTATAGAGAAAGCATCAGCTGAAAAAAATTGCAGTTTTCCCCTCATATATCTGTCTGCGGATACAAAATTCTCATGTCATTTAAAGAATTCAAATTTAATACAATTTAAATATTGTTTGCTTATATTTTTTGCATTATTCATAAGTAAATTGATCATGACTGGTTTTGTCCTGCATAAAACTAAATAATAAATAATAAATCTGATAAAATTAATCAAACTACATTCATCATTGCCTTTCTGAATCAGTTCAAGATATTTTTGTCTATTCAGAAAGTATGAAATAGATGTTTATTCTTAATCAGCCTCTCTAAAGGAAGATTTATTTGATATCTATTTGAACAGCTAAATGCAAAAAGTTTAGATAATGATATTTTTAATTGAAACATGCACTATTTCAAACAATGGAGAATCAATATATATGATAAACATGTTTTTGACTGATGAAAAAATACGGGTTTCTGTGTTTTTCGAGTTTTGAAAATAAAGAGGCAGGGTGAAATGTTTTATCCTTGCAGACCCTCTCAAACTTTAATTACGTAGCTATATCATAAATGTGATAAAAATTATTATTTCGCATCATTACTTATCGGAAGCAAAAATTTCCCTCTGACCAAAGATAGATATTTAATTAATAATAGATAAATCGATAGGTAAAAAAAAAAAACACCTGTAAGAAAATTATTGCAAAAAATTAAAAACAAAAATAAAATAATAAATCCATAAATGAATTGGCGGACATCAGGAAAAAATTTTCTTTAGTTTTTGAAAACAAAAAATAGTATGTAAACAAATGGAACAAAGTTACGTTAGACATTTTATTTGTACACTTTGGTTGAAGCACCTGCAGTTAGAGACTTTGATTCTAAAGATTGCTAGGAACCGCCGATATGAAGGCAGTAGTGTTATAAACATACAAGTGAGTCAAGGCACGTATGACACTTATATGCGGTATAAGACAGCAATGATATTCTCTCAAATAAAATAATTGAAAACATATGAGTTATTTTGTAGTGAAAACGAGGCTTAATTCCTTAATATTTGGTTCTATAAAAACTGTTGGCAGGAAAACAAAATCCATTTAGCATATGATTGGCTCAATTGCTTGACCAATCAGTTTTCTTTCTCGATAACGGGTGTACTTTAAGGTGTAGAACTTGGTCTGCTTGTATATAAGTGTTGTCGGTTACTTGACGTTAGCATTTTGTTTGCTGACTTATCAACAAAACGATTTTTGTTTAGCTTGTCATATCTGTTAAAACAGGTAAGTAAACTTTTATATAAATCGTTGGTTTTAAAATACTTTGAACGATGTAGCTTACGCAGGTCTTAGTTCGTAAGATGCTACTTGCAAAATAAGTTTAGGTAAAGTTTATTGTGTTTTTAATGGATGCAAATAATTGAAAATATGTGGAAAGAGAATACTAGCGGAAAAAAATGTTAACAGTTTTTGCGATGGTGAATATGTCTGTTTATATATATTTTATTCATGTCTTCTAAATTATTTGAATCAAATTCAATTTCGGTAAATAAAAAAATATATATATTGTATTATTCATTATCATTCAAGATCATTGTTAATTGTCCTATATTTCGCAGAAAAATATTCATGACAAAAATAATAAATCTGGTAACATTAATCAACATAAATTTCACTATAACATTCAATTAAATGAAATGCTATTTCAGTTCAGGAATATGTTGTTGACTTTTCAAAATCTCAATCACATAATTTACATTTGATTCTTAATCGACTCCTTTAAAGTTAGAACTATTTGTTGTCTATTTTGACAGTTAGGATAGTGCTAAGACAAAATGTATTTTCAATAGAAAAAATAGATCCTTTCAATTATATATATAATGCAGGACCAAGACATGACTTTGTTCGAATAAACTCTGTTTAAAAGTATAAAAATACAGTTATTGTTAAGATTCTTGCAGCCCCTCATATTTAAATCAAGTCGCCATCCCTCAAAGCAGGCTTGCTCTGCGACATTTATCGGAGGCAAAAATTGCTCTGCACGCAAAAAAAAATGTTTAAAAATAAAATCAATTGATAAATCGGTGTGTCGAAAAATACTAATTGGTAAGCAAAGGTTGAAAAGAAAAAGGTAAATCAGGGACATCAGGCATAATTTCATATAGTTGTTTTGATAAAAATGGTACTAAAATAAATTAGACAAAATTTGCGTCGGACATTTCATTTGTTGTAAACTAAGGCAATTTACACTTTAACTGAATCACCTGCTTAGCGAGACACTTTTTTAGGGAATGCTCAGAGCTGGCCATATGAAGTCAGCAGTGTGTTATAAACATACTGAATGATATTGATAAATATAAAATTATATAATAAAAATAAAACAGGAAGAACAAGAAAATTACTAAAAATCTGAGTGACCATTGCATACGTTTGAATTTTTAACCCCTGCAGAAGGCCAAATTATATATTAGAAGAAAAGAGATGTTTTGAAAAAAATAATTACTGGTGGAGCTAGGGTTTGCTGTGGTTTTTGTTATATAGGTAGTACTCTTTATTCCTTTGGTGCTTGAAAAAATACTGATGCAGACAAAAAAAAAACCAGTTACCATATGATTGGCTTAAATTGATTGACCATTCAGTTTTTTTTTAGAGCAGGTATGAGCTAAGGGTGTGGACTTGGTCTGCTTGCATATCAATGTTTTCAATCGCTTGACGTAGGCATTCGTCTACAGACGTTTCACCAAAACGGTTCAATTTGTCACATTTTCTTTAACAGTTAAGTAAAATTTTAGATAAATGCACTCCAATGAATAGAATGACATTTCTTTAACAGGTAAGTAAGCTTTTAGATAAAATGCAATTCAAAGAATAGTATGACATTTCTTTAACAGGTAAGTAAGCTTTTAGATAAAATGCAATTCAAAGAACAGTATGACATTTCTTTAACAGGTAAGTAAACTTAAAGATAAAATGCAATGCGAAGAATAGTATGACATTTCTTTAACAGGTAAGTAAACTTAAAGATAAAATGCAATTCAAATAATATGCTTTTGTCTGACACTTTGAATAATAGTGATACAATTCTTAAAGCTACATTTCTGTATCTCTCATTTGTTTTAAAAAGACTTTGAACAAATGCAGTTCATGTATTCCTTAGTTTTGAAATGCTAACAAAATACCGTAAGTTTCGGTAAATTTGTCTGTACTTTTGTCATAGACACAAATACTAGTAATCAATTTTCGAATCGTTGTTTCTTAATTGCCTTACATTTTGTAGAGAAAATATAAGCGGGAAGATCTGTCCATAATTTATAATTCATCTTTGTGTGTGTTTTGGTGTCTTCATTTTTCTTTTCTGTGCCGTACTCATGTTGTGTCTGTTTCTTTTTTGCTTCCGATGTTGCCATTGTTCTTGGATTGTTCGCTTTAGATTGACGGTTCGGTTTTCACTTACTTTATTACTTCTCATGTCATATAAGAATTGAAATCTACATCAATCTTGGTATTTTCAAAAGAAAAAAAATAGTTATTCATTACATAATCTAGTTTGTGATATTTGTCCTATAATATTTTGTTTAAAAAAATATACATGACAAAAAATGATAAATCTGGTAACAATACTCAAACTATGTGTGATTATAAACTTCAAGTTAGATCAAATCTTATTTAAGGGTGTGTTTTTGGCTACTCAAAATATCCGAAAGAATATTTACATTCTATTCTTTACAATTTTCTCTAAAGAAAGAGTTATTTGATATCTATTGGAATAGCTAGAATAGAATTTTAAGAAAAAAGTATTTTAATCATTCGAGAAAATAAACCCTTTTAAATAATGAAGGGTCGATGTATTTAATATAAACATGTCTTTATTCGAATTAAACTTTACTTTTCAGAATGAGAAAATATAGTAAGTTTCTTTTTCGTGGAAATAAAAAGGCAAGATCCTTGCAGGCCTCTCATATTTTAATCAAGTCGCTACCCCTTATGGCTAATAAAAAGCGTTTGCTCCTCAATATTAATTATGGGAATCAGGAATTCTACTCCCAGAAATATACATAATAAATTAATAAATAGATAAACCCATAAATACAGAATGCTTATGAGAAAAATAAAGCAAACCGAATAGATAAAACCAAATAACAATGCAACAAAAACTTGATGGACGGTAGGAAAAATTTTGTACACCAGTACATTTTTCACAAAATATTATGTAAATAGAACAAATTTACGTCAAGTTATTTTATGTGTTGGAAAGGCAGTTTACACTTTGATCGAAACACCTGCTTTGCGACAGAATGTCTAAGGAATACTCGTTACCGGTGATATGAAGTAAGCAGTAACAGAAAAAATACTATATACAATTTGGATGTATAGCACTGAGATTCGATAATATGAGAGCTAGGGAGAAAAATAAAGTACCACCACCACGTCATATAATATAGGATCCAATTGTGTAACTGCTTGATGAAAAACAATGAAAGCGTTGTTCAACTGCTTGGTTTAATCAACTTGACCCATTATTGTCATTTTCTCGCCTTTCAAGATTGTGGTAATAGAGTTAATAGTCTACCTGTATTGGGTTTTATTCGTTTGTTATGGTACTACAGTGAAACGGGATAGAAAAAGGGGAGGTTTGGGTACCCATAAACCGGTTTAACCCTACTGCTGGCTTTTACTAGTGCCTGTACCAAGTCCGGCTGTCCCGAGTTCCTATCGTTGTTTACGTTTGTCTTTTGTCTTGTTTGTGTTTTCCTGTTTAGTTCCATGGCAGATTGTGGAATGTGACTGTAAGTTTCAGCCATTGTAGATGTTTCATGTTTTCCCATCTTTTACATTTGAAGAGATTTTGTCTCATGTACTTTTACCGTTTCATTGTTTATTAAGATTGGAGAGATTTGTTTTGTGCAAAATACTTAATATATAATATAACATCAAGTCGTATCATTTAAAGTATAGACAGTTTACAGGTGTTTATAACACCTTTTTCAAAGATATCATGACTATAAAGGTCGCTTGGAAACGGTTGTTTTGACGGTTGTTTAAATTCGGTTATTTTATAGCAATATGCTAGGTTTAAATTAGGCTACAGATTCCCTGTACTGTTTGACAATTACATCTGATTTTAATATAAAACAAAAAACAAAAAACAAAAAAACAAAAAAAAAAAAAAAACTACCCGGAAGTTACATTTTAAGCTAAGATATATGACGTTTCAAACAAATATTTGAACGTCATAATACTTAGACGTCATTATTTGGCGGGAAGCGTTTTCAATTAATTGCCTGTTTGTCGTGGATTCTCGTGAGTCGTATGACGAGACTTACAGACCCTATAGCACAACATTTGAAAGATTTAGTTGGTGACAAATGTGAAAATAACGTCAAAAGCAGCTAAGAACAGAGATTTGCCTGAGGGAGTTTTCTTTTGTTTGATGTATCAAATCTTATGAAATCTCTATAGGCCTTTTAAAAAAGCATTTGGTCCGCCCTTCGGTTTCGGCATTTAAATACAAATAAACAGTTCCGGTTATCAACCATACATGGCAAGTGTTGTTAATTCTGAACACAGTTCATAAAACTGTTAATATTTAGAATACAATGTCATTGTTTACTGTGGTTTACGGTGACACTGCACTAATTTTGTTATAATTAAAATGTATTCAGGGTTTAAGTTGTGTATTGTTAGCCAACCGTAGGAGTGATAACCGGAAGCTACGAGTGTTTGAACCTCCATTTGATGGGAGAGTTCAAATCCATGAAAAGATAACAATACTTTTTGAAAAGGGCTATACGTTAGAGATTAAATTTTAAAACTACCCAGTTTTCAATTAAGCATCGAAATACAGAACACCGGCAAATGCATCGACAACACAGCAAAATGATGGAAATATCTCTAAAATACAGATAATAATTAAAAATAAACAAAAGTACATGTGCAGGTTGACATAAAAATTCTAAAGATGTAAGCCATAGATTTTTATAATTAAAGCGGAATATTAGTTTCCTAACCTGTAATTTAGAATCATTTATCACAAAAAGTTTCAAAGATTATATTTAAATGCACAATTTCACTTGAGAGCTATTGAGTCAGTAAAAATATTCCCTGGCAATTATATTGTTTAGTATCAGCAATGTTTGATATTCATTTTAGTATTGTATAAATACTAGCCACTCCAAAACCAAATATAGCCAGAGAGCCTTTGTGATAAGTATGTACGTAAAGGACTGCAGATATACATAATTTCTTAAAATACTCCTATTTTCACAACGATGATCGCTGAAATCGGAAGTTACAAATTCAATTGGAGTTCCAACAATCAATACGATACAGGTGTCGATATAAGTCGTAATCTGATGTACTTGATTCAAAAACATTTCTTTGAATAAACTTTTTGAAAAGAAGATGTGAAAATGCCAAAGTAGTGGATCGGGACACTCCCAAAATTGTTCCTTTGATGACAAGTACCAAAATTGAGAAAGAAAAAAAAAACGAGTGGCAGCATCCAATTAAAACAGAAGAAGTGGCAAAGAGCAAAGCAAGAAACTATCTATGACTGGGATACAGCAAAATCCCAATAGCAGTTGGAAGATGAGAACATCAAAGACCATATTGCTGAGGAATGGTGTATGAAGAGATCGAGTAGGTTTCCAACAGTTAGTACTGATGAAAGTCGAAGAAAAGCAACACACAAAGTGCAAAAATGAACTAAATGTACTCGGGAGGAGCCAAGTATTTGCAGTTTATGAAAATCAATCTACTTAAACTGGTTAAAAATATTAAGATTTTTCGCTGAACTCTGAATGGTGCATTTGCTTCGGTTGAACTATTGAAGCTACATGAAGCTGAAATAAGTTTTAAGCAACACATTGTCAGATGAACTACTAGCTAATGAAATGCAGTCAGCGGAGATAAAACCTACGACAGCGCTTAATTAGCAGTTGCAACCATCACCTGGTCATAGGGATTTAGATTGAGGATCGAATGATGGAGATGGCCAAAGAAATTCGGCAAAGTACTTGTATGAATGTTATCTCTGAAAATTTAGCAACTCGGAGAAGCTAGAAATGGAACAAAATAAAAATGGTATAGTAGACCAGAATTAAAAAGTAAAGAACACAAAAGTGTACAAATAAAAAAAAACAAAAGACCCAATGACGTGCCTTCTCTCATCATTTTTACATTCTTCTACATGTTTAACCCAAGTAGCCCCATAGTCGAAGGCCATACATTCGGCAATCATAGAAACTAGAAATGAACCCGAACAAATACCTACCGCTTACATTCCAAAACAAATCGTACTAGGAAAACAGCTGATCGTCAGTCTGAAAAACGATAATGATTGCTGCTTCTAATAGAAGTATGAAGTAAATGAAGTCAAGATTGAGCTCACATTTGGCAGTATCGACCTCTCGTACTTGATAAATTAAAACAATTTTTCATATTGGCAGTATTTGGCATTGCACAATACACTGTATCATGTTCTTCTTTCATAATTGATGACGTTGTTATACCAAATCTATTTAGAAGTATTTCAATTGAAGTTTCATATCTAAGAAGGCTTGATATCATAGTCAACGGCAATTATGTCCTTAGCTAGCTGTCAGTAACTGCGAGCATTTGTCCGGACAGTACCTGTGTGTATTGTCTTCATGTTTTATGTACTTCATTGTAAGGGTACTCGTCTTGATAAGTTGGACTTTTTTCTAGTTTGATTTTTACTGTGAGTCTTTTTGTGTATTTATTTTTTAGCCATGCACCACACATAGGGGAGGGTTTGGATCCAAGAAAACGAGTTTAACCCCACCGCAATTTTTGCGCCTGTCCCAAGTCAGGAATATGTTGGCTTGTCCGTGTCTTCTTATAAAATTTTAGTTTCTTGATATTTGGGTTATTGGATGTGGTTTGTTTCCATTGATTTATCCACTTTTTACCCTTTTGGGGCCATTTAGGGCTTGCTATATGGTGTGAGGTTCCTCACAGTGTTGAAGACCGTACGGTGACCCCTAGATGCTTTGTTTTGGGTCGTTTTAACCTGGATATGGGATGTTGTCTCCTTGACATTTACCCCATTTCCTTTCTTTTTCATATTGATAAAGTCGATCGACGGATTCAACAGGCAGAACATGTGCATCAACATTTATGCCTTTTGTCACGACGTAAAAAGTAATGTTAAAAAATGGATAACAAGAAACACCCACAATGGCTGAAAATTATAATTACATGCAACAATTTGGAAGGGAACTACACAAAAAAAAACACGTATAAGACAAAAGACAAACGTAGACAACGATAGGAACTCGGGACAGCCGGACTTGGTACCGGCCCTAGGAAAAGCCAGCGGTAGGGTTAAACCGGTTTATGGGTACCCAAACCTCCCCTTTATCTGTCCCGATTCCCTATAGTATAAAAACATACGAATAAAACCCAATACAGGTAGACTACTAACTCCATGACCACAATCTTGAAACGAGAGAAAAAGACAATACGTAATTCTGCTGGTAAGAAGGGGCCTGGAGGATCTCCAGATATATCTTCCCATGGTGTCCAATAATATATCCCTATTAAGATCATCTTGATTTATATCTCATGCACGACAGAGCATCGTCACGAGTTTTTACTCTATCACGAGTATCTTTACTATCTTACTTACCACTAGATCTTCATCTTTTTGGACTTACATCTCGAATTTGATGAAAATGGTCTTCTCATCTCAGGACTAAAATTTACGACAAAAGGAACGATTTTAATTTTAAACATTATCAATTTCCCTAACATGGACAGTAATATTCCAGCTTCTCATTAGAAGTTCTTTTATAGATATCAATCCCTGCTAGAAAAAAAAATGAAGTTTCGATCAGAACTCTGATTCAAAATGATTCTTTTTTTATTCAGCACTGGGATGATCATCTCTTTTAACTGTCTACGACCTTTCAATGGTAATCGCTTTTGTGTTGCTACCGGACACAACCGCATTGGAAGTGGAGGTTTGGAATGCCATAGAACCGATTTAATCCACTATTTCTTTTGAATTAACTTTACCAATTCAGAACCATAGCGGTCGTCAATTTTTCCGGTGGTATTTTTAGTCTCACGGACCTCGGCTCTTGACAACTCTGTTCGGTATCTTGTTACCCCCATTAGCATGAGAACGACCACATAGAATATATGAGGTGAAAGATAAAGTTAGAAATCAAATGCCGATGGAATGACATTATAGTTCATCCATAACATGTAGGTAAATGGGCGCACAGTTGCCAAAGAGGAACTTGAATATTTTCTTCTTTTTTGTGCTGTGGTTTTATCATTCGCCACACTTTGGTAGGTTTGAACTTTTAGAATTTCTCTTTAACTCGACGCCATGTTTCTGTTGCAGATTATTGGCCTCCTTGGTGTAGAACTCAGTAGTTTTGTTTATCAAGACATTTTACCCCTTTCCTGTATTAGAGTGATAGCAACTATATCAGTGGTGAATCCAGACTTTCTGCTAAGGGGGGGACCAATATTTTTTTCAAAAGGGGGCCCGGAACCCAATTTTTTTTAAAAAACACCTAGGAATTTTAAATATTTTCCACCCCGTCCCCCTAAATCCGCCACTGTATATGTAATTGATAAATATAACTCTCATGCTGAGAACTTGAATCGCTTGTTATCTAAAAGATTTATCTACAAGAACTCGTGGTCCTTTAGTTGTTGCTACCATAACATTTGTTGAACTGGTGTTTGCAATTTCTAGGTAATACCATCAACAAACCTTAACCCCATAGTCAGAATTGTGCCTTGATGCAACCACATTTTTATTATTTTTATCAAAGACTATGCAGCCTCTGATGCAGCAATGAAAGGTATCTTGAAGGGAAGTGTTCGTCATGCTATGGTTCATAGATTGTCCTGCACGACTTAAGCCTTTGATCATTGCGGTAAAGCTCAAAGAAGCAGACCCGATTGAAAATTAAAAAAACAAACAACTAAAATTAATAATTTCATACACAATAAATTGTGTAGTCACCAAAGATTGAACTTTCGATGAAAGCACACGTAAGTATCTGATCGACGAATACGAACCATAACCCGGTGCTCAACTGAATGATGCAATCGCTGACTTACGAATCAGCATTGAACACCATTTACTTCATCCTTTCAAAAGCTGGCGATGGTCTTTCGCTAAAGTTTAGAAAAGCGAAGGAAATGCAAATGATTACGCAGTCGCTTCCAACAGTATAATGTTTCTGTAGTTGCCTCAGTTCATGCTTACCCTTCCGGAGCACCTGATGTCACTCCCGGTTTTCATGGGAGTTCACACTATGAGTGCCTTAGTTTTTGGTGTCGTTTTTTTATTTCCGTGCATTGTACCTGTCTCACGTCTTTGTTTTGTCTTTGTTTTTCTCTGTTGCCATTTTTGCCATGTCTTTGGATTTCGATTTTTGGGGTCTTTGCTTCCCTTGTTCCTATTGGGCCCCTTGTCAGATTGAGATTCCCTGTCATTGATGTGACAGAAATATATAAAGCACTTGGTCAGTGTGTCGTTGGTGAGTGCGTCAATCTTGAACACTGTAAGCACTGCTCTCATTTCCACGATCAGCTTGAAGAACTGTTTCAACAATGATGATCAGTCGAGCTAGCCTTCAGTCCTTTTTATGATGATCTCTAAACAATTTACCTTAAGGGTGGTTCTTATGCTCGCCTAATGTGCTCCTCTCGGTATGTCCCTAGTCCCTGATTAAAGAAAAATTATCGGTGTTAAGATGTTATAAAACATTGTGCATGCATGCACGCCCCCATTCATTTTTGTCGATTTAAAAGGTTAAAAGGTTACATTTTCGCGTACAAGCAATTTGCTAAAATATTCCAACTCTAGGTTTGCTTACAATTCATTGTAACATTCAACCTAATAGAATACAATTCTGCTCTAAACCTATTAAGAGTGATATGATGAAATGTGGGAATTTATTAAAAATAGAAACGAAGTTAAATATTTCATTTCTTCTGAAACTACTTTCCCAACTAGACTCGCACTGTGTTCATAATGGTTTGTTTGCTTTCTATATAAAATTGTATTGGAAATGTAGAAGTCCTAACTAATATCGTTGCTAACTTTCCCTGAATTTGATGTAACATCGCACTCTTTAAAAAAAACAAGATATCTCCTCTGTTATAACTTGTCCATGATAGAAATTGTCTAATGAGGTGTCACTTTTGTATGGCAAGTATACTTCTCCGTCCAAATGGAAGCTATCAATTACATTGTTGAGCAAATGAATGCTGCCCAGAAAAGAAATACATACTGGATATTTGGAGAGATACTGCGCCATTTGAAACCAAACTAGTTTGTTTTCTCCAAGCAAAATGGTTCACGGTTAATGTCCCAAAATCAAACAACAAAAACACAAAACAAAACAAGAATAGATATAAATAAAAAAAACTCACACACACACGCACACGCACACAAGAAAACAAAAACAAAGAAAAAAACAATATATTTTTATTTCAATTGGAATTGCTTGTATACCAACGGGGGTCTCACATCTACCCTTTTTAGACTGCTTTTTAATCTTTTAAAGTAAGGTATTCAATAAAAAGACAGTTTAAACAAACTGTTACAGAACAATGTGTAAATAAACTGAAAGAAAAACTTTCTACATTTACTGATGAATCAAAAATTTTAAATAGTAATATTAAATTAAATATAGGTCTAAAACAATATCTATCTGAATTGCCATCTTTTAAAAGTAAAAAAAAATTAACAAAATTTCGCTTAAGCAACCATAATAGAAACTTCTCGGTATAAAAATATTCCCCGTCAACTTAGACTATCGTTAAGGCATGTAAAGTTATTGGGGTGAATACCATTTTCTTTTAAATTGTAAAGTTAATGAACAGAATAGGAGAAATTTTGTGACCTCATACATCAAAACTTACAAAATTTCAAAAATTTTACACAAGTTCCAAAATTAATCCAAACTCATCCCTTTCACCATGCAGTAGTACGTGCCTTTCTGAAACTATCTGTTGATTTGATATAGGATCAGCACCGGTCAGAGAGTCATCTAACTTCTTTTGTATAATTGTTCATTGAATGTTGTAAATATATTTATCCCCGCACTTTTCTGAAGAAAATGCGGGGATATTGTTTTGGTCCCGTCCGTCCGTCCGTCTGTCTGTCTGTCCGTCTGTCCGTTAGATGGACCCGTTAGACGGACCTTGTCAGTGGAACTCCTTGCTCATTTTTTGATTTAGTGTTTTAATTTTGTTTTAGAACTGTTGCATATATGCTGCAGATGCGCAATAAGCTTTCGGATTTTTGATATTGGTCATGGTGCAAACAAGAGGCCTAAGATGTCTATTTTGACAACTGTGAGCTTGTCAGTGGAACTCCTCCTTCTTTTTTGGATTAAATGTTTTGATTTTGTTATAGATTTATTGCATATATACTGCAGATGCGCAATAAGCTTTCGGATTTTAGAAATTAGTCTTGATGCAAACAAGAGGCCCCAAGATGTCGATTTTGACACATGTGAGCTTTTCAGTGGAACTCCTACATTTTTGGATTTATGGATTTAATTTTGTTATAGAATTGTTGCATATAGTGTGCAGATGTGCAATGAAGTTTCGGAATTTTGATTCCGGTTCCAACTTTGGTAAATTTCCTGAAAGTCTCAAAGACCACTTATTTTTTGGAATTCTACCTAGCAACCATACATGTAGTAATTTGTTTCAACTAGGACTAACATTTTCACCACTGAATTTCAAAAATATTTGATTCCAATTTTGGTAAATTTCCTGAAAGTCTCAAAGACCACTTATATTTTGGAATTCTATCTAGCAACCATACTGTTAGGATTTGTTTCTATTAGGGCAATCATTTTCACCAATTGGATTTCAAAAATATTTGATTCCTATTTTGGTAAATTTCCTGAAAGTGTCAAAGACC
>MJUU01015944.1:0-13976 GCA_002080025.1 Modiolus philippinarum | reverse complement strand
ATAATTGATTCCAAATTTGGTAAATTTCCTGAAAGTGTCAAAGACCACTTATTTTTTGGAATTCTACCTAGCAACCATACTGTTAGGATTTGTTTCGATTAGGGCAGTCATTTTCACCAATTGGATTTTCAAAATAATTGATTCCAAATTTGGTAAATTTCCTGAAAGTGTCAAAGACCCCTTATTTTTTGAAATTCTACCTAGCAACAATAATGTTAGGATTTGTTTCGATTAGGGCAATCATTTTCACCAATTGGATTTTCAAAATAATTGATTCCAAATTTAGTAAATTTCATGAAAGTATCAAAGAAAACTCATTTTTGGAAATTCTACATAGTAACCGTATTTCCTTGTATTCTTTCTTAGTTAAAATAGTGACTATCAATAATTTTTTTTAAAAATGTTGAGGAAAAATAGGTCTATAACAACTGTTTTCTGTGTCAAACAGGTGAGTGCGGGGATGGCCATCTTTTCTGATGGCACCACTTCTAGTTTGTATTGTCTTGACCCCATTGAGAAGATTATACTGATGCATCATGGCCTAGCTCCAGGGGCCCTAAATTGATCGAGCAACGATTTGAGTTTTGATGTGTCCGGCTGGTTGTATAGTTCAATTCACAAGTATCATTATTTATGGAAAGGTTTGAATCTCTGTGGTGAATGTACATGGACTCAGACGTCGAATTGGGACGAAAAACACGAATACTTTATTTCTCTAAGGCACGGACCATTTGATTTTCAGGGGGTGCTGGTATTTTTTTAGAAAAAAAGTTCTGGTCCCGATTTTTGCCAAAAAAGTTCTCTGACCAGCCTCTTGGCTGAAAAAATGATCTGACCCGGATCCTGTTCATTTGGAAAAAAAGCCTGGCTCAACAAAATTTCCTAGCATAGTGTATTTGGAAAAAAATATTCTGGCCCGCGAGGCGGGCGAAAAAAAGAAANCCCCCCCCCCCCCCCCCCCCCCCCGAAAATCAAATGGTCCGTGCCTAACATATTATTCAGAGAACATAAAATATGAATTCAAATTGTATCAAACAGGGGAACAGGGAAAAAACGTAATAACCCCATGGGATGGGTTTTTAGTATTTTTATCATGAGGGTATCTTCGTTTTTATTTATTTCCCATAAAGGATCTACTTTTGTATCTGTATCTGTACGAATGCGTCTCAGGATCCCCTGTGGGCTTTGATGAGACTGGAGAGAGCGACGCTCAGTCGCAGACTTGAAGACTTCTGTGGAACTAGCACATACATTGTCCTCTAAGAGGTTCCAATCTATGGCAGTTTCACCAAACAACGAATTTTTGTATTGATCAGTTTTCTTCTTTTCGTACTTGATTGTTAATGATGTTATGTGTTGCATGGTCTTTATTTGATTTTGGTTAGCGCTGAGTTGTTTTTGGTTTTTGTGTTATGATATATTCCTTAGTTATTATAGCTGGTATCTGACTGTAGAAAAATATCAGACGTGGGTGGAACTTTCTCTTTCGATATGTTGGTAATGTGTTCTTTCCATTTTAGATCTTCTTGTATTTGTAGGCCCAAATACGGATTTTATTATACTTGGTCCAATATGTGGTTGTTAAGTTTGTAGAAGTTATTGCTTTTCCTTAGTACATAACATTTTGTTTTGCGTTGAAACGCATTACCCAATCGGGGGCCAACTTCTCTAGTGTTACGATGTCGTTTTTTTTTTTTTTTTTTTTTTGTGTTTTTTTTTAGAATATTATGATCTGGATATTTGGGGTTTTTTTTGCCCTGTATAGGAGACATTTGTTGGCAAAGAGTCGAACATATAATTTGACTGCTTCTTCAAATCATTGATGTGGCATAGGAACAGTAATGGACCCAGAACTGTTCCGTGTGGGACTCCAGACTCAACTGATGTTTGATTTGAGTGTTCTCCTTGTAGTTGTACTCTCATCTTCCTTTCCGTTAAAACGATGTGAGCCATTTATGAAAGTTTCCTCTGATGCCATACTGGCTTATGTTGTGCAATAGTCGATCGGGCGGGAATGTATCAAGTATTTTTAGAAGTCCACGATGACGATGTCTACTTGTTTGCCTTTGTCATAGGATTTTCAAAAGTTGACTGTGGTGACTGCTAGCTGGGTTTCGCATGAGTATCCAGATCTAAAACCATGATTAAGTGATGTTAGGACTTTGTGTTTTTCATAGGTGGCGGCATATGATGTGCTCTGGTAGTTTACATGGTGCAGATGTTAGTGAAACTGGTCTATAGTTTTCAACTGCATGCTTATCTCCTTTTTTGAATATCGCTGATAAGTTTGCATTTCTCAAGTCGTCTGGTAGTTTTCTTTATCTAGTGAGAGTTGGAAGATAAGTACTATAGTTGGAGCCAGTTGGTCAGCACATTGTTCTAAGATTATATATTTATATATATCATAACCTTGAAGTAGAAGTAGGAAGATATAAGAAAATTTCTCGAAATCAAAGAATATGTAAAACTTGTAATGTCCTTGACAACGAAGAACACTTTTTTTTCATTGTCAAATTAACAATAATATAAGACAGAGTTTCATTGAAAACATAGATAATCATGTAACTTACTTTAACCAGCTTGATTCTCCATCAAAGTTAAAAAAAATCTTGAATCCAGATACAAGCATATTGTCCAGTGGTGTTGACTATATAAAGCGGTCTGTAGAACTGCGAAAATGAGGTCCACATTGGCCAATTTTACTTCATTAAATATAATTAATCTTCTTGTTATCATGATTATATGTTGTAAACAATTTGTGAATTTGTATGTCATTGTATTGTTTATATTTTGCTTTAACCCGTTAGGGTTTATTTGTGCAAATAAAGCTTTATATATTCCTGGGTAGGTTTGCTATCCCCGCTGGCCTCATTTTAATATTACTGATTTGTTCATTTACTTTAAACTTTGTATCTGGGGTCAGCATTCCTCTTTGTGAATACAGAGACAAATTGTTGGAGTAGTATTTGTGCCTTTTAGTTGCTGTCTGTGACTAGTTTACCTTGTTTTTGTGGTGCTATGCCAATTCTTCTTTCCAAGAGTTGACATATTTCCAGAATGGTTTAGAGTTGTTTTTTCCATTCCTTCCATGATGGCTTTGTTTATATAGTTTCATTTCTCGTTTGCAATCTGTTTGAAATTGCTTACATTTGGCCAATGATTTGGATTTCTTCGCTTGTTGTATAAACTTTGTTTACGTTTAAGCATTTTCCTGATCTTGTGGTTGATCCATGGTAATCTGTTAAAAAATGTATTTGATTTTAATACTAGTTTTAATTGGTATATGTGTAGCAGAGTGATATTTTGGCTATATCATCCTTGTATTTAGCTAGGCTATGGAATAGCCTAGCTATATAGATAGTTCTTGGGGTGAAGTGAGGAGTACGCTTGCGCAGTGAAGAGAACGCATGCGCAGAAGACTATTGACCAATAGGAATTTCAGATTCTCGAAAATCAAAATGGCGTCCGGTTTCGTCCTGATAAAACGGGGCGGGGTTTAATTTTTCTGTTTCCTTGTGGAAGTTGAAAAGCATTATAAACATTTACTATAGGTGGTACTGGGAACATGTTTGTAGAGGATGATGGGATTGGTATTGCAATATCGCTTGGCCAGATTTGATAAAAAGAATAAGAACAGTAATGTATAAATTTAAAACCAGAAGTTAATAAATAAAGATGAGGTATTGTGCAATAATCAATAATATACAAATACCCTAAAAGACTTTTCAATTGTGTTAAACAAAGCGTGATTGTAGTTTGTGGAGATACTTAGGCAATGGAGAACGAAAGGTAGAAAGAGATAGAATTGCGTTTTTGCGGAAGAATAAAGAGCTTCCCTTGAAGAATGCAAGGACGAAAGAAAAGCACGAAACTACTTTGAGTTGCTGTTGGCATAAAATTAGTGGGTTGATCGAATCAGTGACTGTTTTATCACATGTGCAGACCAACAGAAGAAATTACAAAGAAGTACCGAGAAAGGCTTACTTCAAGTATTGATTTGAGTATACAAATACATCATTTGTCAATCAAACACGCAATTTTCTATCCAAGGCTATTCCATAGCCTAGCGTATCGTTTTTATATCATAAAAACCATTATCCGATTTATATCATCCACTTATGTTTATAAAGTTCCCGCGTGTTTTCTAGTTTATGTATTGTTTCTAGTTTTATATTTATTTAAGATTATCTATAAATATTTGAAATGGTTAATTTCTTTTATTTGTAAAGTATCTTCCCATATGTTGAAGAGCTATTTTTCGTAAAGGAAACTTTCCCTTTACTTTCACTTGAAATTAACGTGAGTATTCTTACTCACATAATTTGTGGGTTATATGAATATTTATGACGTTATTTCGAATTTGGTACTTTTGATTGGTTGGTTTGTTTTCGCGCCCAAGTAATCTCGTTTGCTGTTTGACTTGGGCAGATTTGAACTGGACGTCCAAGGTGTCAGATGTATTCTGAGATTTGAAATATGTAGTTATATCTTGATAGTGTTTTGGAATTAATAGTTTCTTAGTATGTTTAAGTGTTGTTTTTGAAGTATGACCAGATGTGATTTATATCGTTGGTTTCCCCTTGTTGTTTTTAATTTCAGGGTTTTTAAGTCCTTTGTACTCCTTCATTGGCGGATCCAGTGGGGTTTCGGGGGTTGGAACCCCCCTTTTTTCTGGACCATCATTTATTTTTTAATGAATATCCTGATGATTTATTAAGAAATACCCCAAAATTTTTTCGCGCCTCGCTCCGCTCGGCGCAATTTCCTTACATTCCCTTTCTAATTGCCTGGATCCGCGCATGTCCTTCACAGTTCGTTTTAGACCGCATATAATATTTTCTTGTGTTTGACTTTTGATAGTGAGGTTTGATGTCAGTGTCAGTGACTACGATGGCATGATCTGAGATACTTGGTGTGCTTGTGGATGACTTTGTAGGTGATGGGTTCTTGGTGAATACTAGGTCGAGTATGTTTTTCCCCTCGTTGGTTCTTCGTGTACTTGCGTGAGTCTATGTATAGATGTTAAATCTACTACAGATTGCTGCACCTCTATATCTGATGCACCTTTGCTGATAGTTAGATTTTCCCATTCAATGTCCGGGCAATTAAAGTCGCCTGCTAGTATATGATGTTGCTGTTCCGGTTTTCTAGTTGTACTTGATGTAGTGACTTCTTTAATTCTTCCGTAGTATTGGTGTTTCTGAGGCATATAGATGGTCCTGGGGATTAGACCATGCGTCGTTTTTACTTGATTTTTACCCATTCTAATTCGCACTTGGTGGCATATTGCGGTAGTTCGGTGCTAACTAAGTTATTGTGGATGAGTATGAATATGCCTCCCCTAAGGTACCTCTGTCATTTCTGAATGCTGTATAATTCTGATGATTTGATGGTGTCTTTTAAGCATGGTTTTTACCTGGCTTGGTGGAAGAGAAAACAATTACAAACATGTTCAGCTCCTGGCATGAACTCTACCAGGTTTAATATTGGGGCAAAATATTACGATTTTGGGTTACATCAGGTGTTAAGAGTTAACAAAATATCGCAGCTGCCAGCATGGATACATAAGACCTTTGAATGTCAAATAGCAAATTGCTTTAAAAAATTGGAGTAATGAGGAAAACTCTTACTTTGATGGCGACTTCAGGTGCTTTGCTTTATCAGTGACTTATGTTTTTGTATGTCTCTGGACAAGGACGTATATTTAGATAAAATATACGCCCATGTGTCAACGTATATTAGTTCCGCCTAACAGAAGTTCCTTTGGAAGAAATATTATATTATATTTTTTCTTCTGGGAGCATCTATTATATAACGTTTATTCCGTTAGGAACAAATACTGTAATATTTGTTCTTTGGAAAAGATATTCTATAATATTTTATCCTTTTGGGAACAAATGTTATGACAGAACTTCTGTTCCGTGACACTTGCTCTGGATTATCCATGTATTTGCAGAGACTCGCTTTATCAATCAATAATAAATCAAATCAAATATTTATTGTCATATAAACATACATGTAGTTTGTGACATTAACAAATAAAACAAGCAAGTAAAGAAAAATAATAACAGAGTTATGAGTCCCCTGTCCTCAGTTCTAATGACCGTTTTATAAAGGACCCTATTTTTTCTACTTGCTTTAATGTTGATGGGCACAGCAAAAATTTTTTTTTTTTCATTTTCAGTGAACGTGTTAAAATTTTTAACATCTTCAGATATAATTACATTGAAGAGATCTGATCTTAAAGTAGAATTTTTCTTACAATATAACAAAAAGTGTAATTCATCATCCAAAATATTGCAAAACTGGCATAGTCTATTTTCTCTAGGTATCTTTAAGTATCTACCTTTTTCTATTAACAAATTATGATCACTTATTCTTAATTTTACAATTTGCCTTCTTTTTTTCAAAAATATGTGAATTTAAGTAAATTTCTTTTTCCAAATTTTGTTTGAGATTTTTATATAAAAAAGTTTGCTAGTATTATCTATTTTTTCAAATTTTTGTTCATAAACCCTTTTGTAATAATTTAAAAATTGTATTTTTAGATTTTTTTTCATTGAGACTATCTGACTTTTACTGTTTACACCTTCTAAATTATCTAGTTCTAAGTTTATCTCCTTTGCAATATCTTTAATATATGTGTACCAAGTATAACACCCTGAAGAGTCTTATTTTTTTGTTAATAAGAATGATTCGTGTAACAAGGAGTTAACATCAGAATTTAAAAATCTTATAAATAATAATAAACTTTGAACTTTTATTTTAAGTTCCAATGGATATCTACCTAATTCAGTTCGTACTGCTAAATTAGAAGAGGTTTTACGAGTACCTAGAATAAATTTACAAAAAGATAAATGGAGTTTTTCCAAACAAGTTTTATCTGTAAAGTTGAGAAAATCAGACTCTTTTCCAGTGATATTAGAACGCTGTTTAGCTCTATGAAAGGCCAGATATGTATCCATAAATGTCACCTCTGCATTATAAGTTGCTATAGGCTGTACCATTGTATCGAACAAACTGCATGCAACATCTACAGGTAAATTGTTCAAGGAACCAGTATAAGATTTAATACCAAATAAAACTTTTTTTGCCTTTTTTACCAGTTCCTCTGAATGTGTATTTACTCCGTATCCTTTTATGGCTGATATTATGGTATTACCTAATTATTGTTACCCTGTTAAGGTAGTTCGAGCCTAATAAAATTATAAAAAAAAAATATTTTAACATATTTGGCAGGTCTTAGTCTATTTATTCAAAAAATAAAGTAAAAATGATATGTCACCGATCATCTTTTCCTGTTATCAGGCTTTTTGAAAATCAGGCCAAATTTAGTATTTCTCAGCAATATTTACAAAGAATATTAGTATATAGGGAACTGCGAGAACATGTTTATTACTTAGCTTTCAAAAAAAAAGACAGATTTTTTATAATTTTTCAGAGATATATACTTCTGCTTTCTGTTGAGCTGAAAAAATCTGTCGATCTACCTTAAGATATTAAAGAAAAAATGTCATTTTTATTCTCTGTAAATAAATAAAATTGTTTGTCTTTTTTTTAAAATTTTTTGTCAAAACCAATTTATATGAAATATAAACATAACTTGTGGTATTTTTTTTGACGAAGTTATATACTTTCACACTTTTTTAATCATTTATTGAAACGTGACTTATCCAACCAGATATTGAAACAGACTATAGGTTATGGTAGACAAATGACGTCAGCGCGGACATTCAGACGAGACGGTTTTAATGACAATTTACCGAAGCCCAGACGGCCAAACGATCAATGACCAACCCTGATCCATTAAAACATTGTTTAAATTATTCATTTTAATTCATTATAACACATTACATATTATAAAATAAGTTATTTACATATTCCCGTCCTACATACTCGTTGCAAAATTTGTAAAAGCTACAATATGCAATAAATGCACACACTTTGATTGGTGTAGGAGGTCAACGGAACAGCCATATTTGCCAGTGTTGAGTCTGGCAGTTGTAACACTTTAGTGTTTGATTAAGTCGCATATTTGTTTAATTAAATTAATAATCTGCAGTCTTAATTAGTTTTTTATTGTTTACCTGTGAAATTTTGTATTAATTATTTAGTTTTCTTTACTTTTAGACTACTATAAACAAGCACGTAGTAGGTGTGATTAATAAATGTAACAGCCAACTATTTCAGTATGTTATCAATTGCCGACAGTGGGGAGACGTGTGTATTGAACGAAGATCAAAAACAATTTGAAAGGAAGGCTACTTTTCGAATGAGACAAATATTTAATGGAACATCTACGAACGCAAGGGGTTAACCCTCATGTAGAGAGGGTTATCAAAAATTTTCAAACATCGGCTATGCGGAGTTTACAAGGGCCAGGCCCTGGTGGATTTCTTTCTCCGACCGACATAGAGGAATACCGTAAAGCTCTTAAAAAGTTACCGACAGAAAAGGGGTTGGATTATGACCCGATCAGAGGACCCCCTCCTTTCCCGGTACAACAGTTTCCAGTGTTTTCTTCAGTGGACGCCACAAAGAGTGAAAAAACAGAAACTTTATTGGAACAAGAAACAATAGCGTGCTTTGTTGTAGGGGGAGAGAAACGGTTGTGTTTACCACAGATTTTAAACACAGTGTTGAGGGATTTTAGTCTTCAGCAAATTAATGCTATTTGTGATGAATTGCACATTTTTTGTTCACGTTGTAATCCAGAACAACTTCATATTCTAAAAGTAACAGGGATTCTTCCTTTAGGTGCACCAAGTTGTGGACTCCTAACTAAAACTGATGCGGAACGCTTGTGTAATGCACTGCTGCATAGGGCCCCTGTAAAGAACTCGGAACCTCCATCGAGGGATAGCTTTAAAGTTTATCATGAGTGTTTTGGAAAATGTAAGGGAATTTTTAGTCCGGAATCGTATGTTGAACCTGGTGCCAAATGCATACAATGTGCAGACTGCATGGGATCATTTTCACCGAGTGAATTTGTTCGACACTCTCATAAATCGCTTGAAAATCAAACATGTCATTGGGGATTTGATTCCTCAAACTGGAGATCTTATTTACTTATGGCCAAGGACCAAGACAATCGTGAAAGAGTAAAGGAAGTATTGGAATATATGAAGATCAGATTTGATACATCAAAGAAGTACAAAAGAAAGCAGGTGAGATTTTCAGGGGAGTTAACTTGCAAAAACATACCTTTTGGGATCCCCCTTCCCTAAATTAAAAAAAAAGCCTGATGATCTTTTGTTTTTGTACTGTCCACCAACATACATGAACATGTATGAAATTCATTTTCTGCTTTGGCCAATCTTTTAAACATTTCTGCGAAACTCAATAGATTTTTTGAAATGCCACAGTTGACAACTTTTTCATAAACAAATTTCACTTCATGAAAAATATCCACTCCCCCTTGAATAGTTAATGCTGAATTAAAACAATTCTGAAAATTTAAGTTCACACTCTGTTTTTATTTATGCTTAATTGCAAAATTGTGGAAAGGATAAACAGATGTACTACATGTTCATGTATGTAGTGTCCATGTTCACGAAGATGATGACCTTGACAGTACATGTACATGGTGGTACATGTACACTTCATAAGAAAACAGTATTTACTGGATGACTGCTATTTTAACATGTTTTTCAAAGGGACTTTACTCACTACCAATCGACAATCTTTTTCGGTCTCATTTGGAAAAGGATGGTCAGTAAATATTTTCTCTGGCAACTGACCTGTACATGTTACAATTTTCACTGTGGTAAGAATCATGGTATTACCTGAATAGCTTAAAATAATTAATTTAAAGACAATTCATGATCAGATCATTACCCCTACTCCAATGATAGATATCCACTAGAATTACCATGATAAATCACTGTAATAGACATATATACATGTATCACTCTATTTTTTTTTAATGAATACATCTTTTTTCCTGATTGATCTATCAATTTATTTCTTTTGCTTATCAAGTGGTAAACTGCATCACTTTAATTATGCAAAAGAGACCATGTCGATAGATTAAACAGGAAATAAAACATACATATTTCACTAAGCAGTCGTGTTATGTCTATCACAATGATTTAATACGGTAGTAAGTCTCTTGCTGTACATGTACAAAAATGTACATGTATGTATTCGAAATTTACTGCTGTCCCTTATTAAAATGGAACCGTAAACTGACTGTCGATTCAGTAGAAAATGAAGTTAAAGTCAGGATAAGAAATACAAAATGTAGATATGAAAATGGTCTATTGCAAGTGCCAGTACAGTCAAGGTAAAGTAAAAATGTACATGTATGCCTGAGTTGTTTAATGCATCAAAATTTGTATATTATAAGATTGTGATTGACAATAAGCTTTTAATTACTAAGTATATAAGTTATTTACAGAAAAAAAAAATCTGCTGAAACTAACTTAGATTGGAGAAAAAATAAACATTCTAAAGAAAAGTTAATTTTATTTCTTCCAGCGTATGTCCAATTATCTAAATGTGCCTTTGTTTTGGTGTCAGATCTACATAGATACAAAAGTCAAAAGATCTACATGTACATGTATCTGCCTACAGAACAGCCAGAGACTTACACATGTACCATGATAAATCACTGTGACATACATGTACAATGTATCACTTTGTTGAGTGATTTTTATATATTTTTTTCCTGTTCAATCTATCGATATGGTTTCTTTTATATTTAAAGTGATGCAGTACACCATTTCACATGCAAAAGAAATGATGTTGATCTAGATAAATCAGGAAAAAATGTTTTATTCGAGTGATACATGTATGTCTTTAATTTCACAGTGATTTACTACATGTAAGTATCATGTTCGGTCTCTGGCTGTACTGATCTAAACATTATTAGTTCCCTTCGGGTCATTGTCTCTTTGACACATTCCCCATTTCCCTTTTTTTTTTCTATTATAGACCTTGACAAGATTGAAGAAAAATTCAAAACAAAGGCTAAGTTTAGTATTTTCATATTTAGTTTGAGATTTACATGTGTATTGTATATTGCAGTATGTACATGTGATATGAAAAAAGCTATCATTAATCAGGAAAACTTGCAGTATACTATACTAGTACATTTACATATACATGTATATAGAAATGAAAAAATGCATCATTGGAAATCAGGATCCTTAAATGATAAAAAAGTTGTCCTAAAAATCTTTAAAAAAGGGTATGTATACACAAACACTTGGCAGAAATAAAAGCTAACTGTTGTTAGGGAAATTGTAAAGGGGAGATAACTGATACATTTAAATGACATGGACGAGATTGTGAGATAAAAATTCTTTGTTCATGTATTAAAAAGCTTTAAGCTTTCAAGGGTCTTTTAACTGGGTCTGGTCTATTAATGTCTATACTTGAGTAAGTCTGATTGTTTTTACCAGGTCAGTCTGTAAAGCTAGATACATGTTCTATACCATCAGGACAAAATCAAAACAATATGTGTGTTTACTGAAGTCAGACTGACCCTGAATAATCAGTTTTGTTTATTGTACTCAAAATCTTTCTGATTGCTGCAAAATTTGATACAATTTTAGGTATGTACATGATGTACATATACATGCATGTGTACAGTTTAAACAATGTACAGTGCAGCCAGAGACTTACAGTTACATGTACCATGATAAATCGCAGTGATATCACTCTAAATTTTCGAATTCCTAATTGATCCATCCAGATAATTTCTTTTGCGTGTAAAGTGGTAGAATGCATTACCCTAAATGCAAAAGAATTCATGTACAATTTGTACGTACATGTAGCTCAAACAGCTGGAAAACAATATACATGTACACATTTCATGAAGCAGAGTGATACATGTAGGTCTATCACAATGATTTATCACTGTATATGTACATGTAAGTCTCTGGCTATACTGTATTTTATTTCCTGCTTGATCTATCAACATGCTTTCTTTTGCATTTAAAGTGATGCAACATTTGTATCTACATTTGTACCACTTGAAATGCAAAAGAAATTATGTGGATCAATCAGGAAAATGGAATTCCCAAATTGTCAGTGATACATTGTACAGTCTCTGGCTGTACCGGTATAGTAAGGCCTAAAAAAAAACCTGTGTTTCCAGTAACATACACTTTTATGTACTCTTCAAAATTAGGGTCGGTAGGTAGGCATTTTTTCAAAATTTTTCCAAAACTTTTTACATAGACATATCATGCATATAGACATGTAGAGAGTAACTTCTGGACTTAAACAGTGCTTCTTTAAAAATTGCCAAAAAAACTTTAGGGTACAAATGTAGGCATTTTTAGCCCCAAAAATCTAGGGTTGGTCGGGTTACCTGAAACACAGATTTTTTTTATTTTGCCTATAACAACAAATGGCAGTAACATCCTGAACACTTTTAAAAGCTCTCCAAGAAAAGAAGCCAGAGAGAAATTTTTGGCTGGGGGTGCATGATCCTGCATTCTGGAGGTTTCTTGGTACATATTTTCAATTCCTGAAATTCCCATTTTTCATACAATAATTATATGTTTTTGTTTGAAGACACTTTTTTGTACCGACTTTTAAATAAATATGACTTGACTTGATAGTTGCCAATTAAGGTATGTACAATGGACATGGTGGATATGCATACAGATTATTAGTGGTGCTTTCTCCCACATACAAAACCAAATGGAACTTTATTGTACAAAAAAATGGGCCTTGTGGGGGGTGGTGGGTCCATTCCATTTCAACTTGTGAAAAATTTGTTGCCAATTAATTATAAGGTATGTACAGTGGAAATGCATACAGATTAGTGACCAGTGCTTTCTCCAATGTACAAAACCAGTAATTGGAACTTTATTGTACAAAAAAATTGGGCCATGTGGGGGGGGGGGGTCATTCCATTTCAACTTATGAAGAATTTGTTGCCAATTAAGGTATGTACTTTTATCTTGTGTATTCAGCAGTAATGATTTGATATTTTGTATGAGTTATACCCTGTTGCTCCTTTTCAAGGAAACTTGATATGATTACAGACTCATGATCAGTCAATTTGACACATTTTGCTTAAATTTATATACATGTACATGTAGAATATTTGTTTTTAATTACATGTCTGAAGTACAAAAAATACCAAAGTTGCATAAAAACAGTAACTTTCGTTATGCTGTACACATGTTTCAAGGAGTAACCTCTCATCAGGCAAAAAAAAATATATGTCTGTTTCCTGCTACCACACTTTGAAAAATAGGGTCGGTCGGTCGGCATTTTATTTTATTTTACCAAATGTTTTTTTCGCGTTTTGTTGGGAAGATCCGGAAAAATAACGTATCCTTTACTACATCTGGTCCGTTATTTGTTTCAATTTCCGGAAAGGGGCGCAATTTTTATTTCTGTTTCAATGTTTTTTATCAATTAGGGCTAATTTTAATGTAATTATGGCAATATTCAACAAAGTGAATAAGCGGTGTTACGTTTTGAAGCTTGACTGTAATATTTTTCACCAAACTGTCAATAAAAATGTCTGTTTCTGCTCTTAACTTTTTCACCATCAGCATGAAATTAACAAAAAAAACAGGGTCGGTCGGGAAGCAGGAAACAACAATATATTTTTTTTTTGGCCTCAGCAGCATTAAAACCAAATAATATGGAAAGTCATAATCCAAAAGTGCATTTGTAGTCTAGAAAGAAGTACTCATTTCCAAAAGTACCGAAATAGGAAGCCAAATCCAGTACCAAGGACATCTACCAAGTGCCATACACAATGAAGCCTCAGTATTTGAAATATTGATTTTGCATGCCCTTATGGGCTGTATAATTAGAAAAATAAATTTCCTTATTCTTATTCTTATAGAGTAATTTTGTCAAAGTTTTGTATCTAGATTTTCTGAATGATATATGTAGCTATAACTGTGACAGTGTCATCCCTGTCCCATGGACACTTTTTCTCTTATTTTTTTACAGTCGATTTCTGTCCTGTCTGTATTTTGAGCTTTTTTTTTCTACATATG
>MJUU01015942.1:21295-35957 GCA_002080025.1 Modiolus philippinarum | reverse complement strand
TCATTTATGCTAAATTTGTAATCCGTTTTTGTTTGTTGTTGAGCATTTAGTGGAGACACTATAGGAGTATCTAGTAAAAAGTTACAATACTCATTTCGATCACAGAACTGTGTTCCTCTAAACATTTTTTTATTACTGGATTATTATTTTTCTTTCTTATATAAAAATGATAGAGTTTATAAGCAGTGTCTTAAACAGGTTAAACAAGAGTCTTGAGCGTTGGAAAAAGAGTAAAACCTATAAGATTTTTGTTTTACTTATAAAATGCTTAAACCGCAAGCAACGTAAAAATTGTGAGTGAACTAAGAATCTAGCCCGTTTTACCCGTCTCAACTGTAGTGAATAACAATTGCTTATTTTCGTTAGTGCCGTAGATAGTAGTTGATATGGGAAAAAAGCCGCGGTTTTCAAAAAACGTTTTTTGAAAACCGCGGCTTTTTTCCCATATCAACTACTTTGGTGACTAACAATCCTGTAAATTAGGAGTTGCGCCCACAAAAAACGTGACACACGGACGCTCGAAAGCACGGATAAAGATCATTTCTATGTCCCTCCGTCGTGTTGCGGCTGGGGACAATAAAACCCAATGCAAGTAGACTACTTACTCCATGACCACAGTTTTGAAAGGAAAGAAAAATACAAAACGTAATTTTGAAAGATGGGTCAAGGAGTACTCGTCGCTAAGTTGTGGGCTAGCTCAAGGAGCCCAGCTTGTTGGTAAAACACTATCGCGCTACAGAAGAAAAATCAAACCCACAACTTACCAAAAGGGTTTGGTAAACAGTCCAAAGCATAACCTAGCGCAAAAACCACTACAGATCCAAAGCGCATTAAAAACGTTATGCAAGAACCGAACCGTCAGTCCAAAAAAGAATACAATGGCAGCATCGGAAATAGGCCACAAATTGAAGATAAAAAGGGCCAAAATTACGAAATAAAAACCTTCTACAAATCTGTAAAATCACAAAAAAAGACAGAAATGTATGGTTAAAAAATTCGACCTTATAGGGACCACGAAAGACTTTTGTGACTAAGTTTGATTCCAATTGGCCAAGTTGTTTTAGGGGAAGGCCTGTGAATGTGTTTTCCATGAACACATAAGGGAGTATGGAGTAAAAGTACATTGGACAAAATCTCTATAAACACATGGTAAGATTTCCATAAATATTTAATTATGTTCTCAGTTGGGTGCCATCTTTGTTCCGGACCTGTACCTGCGTGGTATCAGATTCAGAGTTGACCTACTAGGACAATTGTGACAATATTTGATTCTATTTCGACAAGCGTTTTCTGAAAAGATCTTTGAATGTCTTTTACATACACTTTAATTTCAAAATATGTTCCCTGCTTGTTGCCATGTTGGATAAGATACGGATCTGCCGAAAACCTTTTATCTCATCTAGCTAAAGGCCATTTGAACTTTTACCATCATTGATCATTCGGCGTAAGTATTCCATCAGGCTGTCCGTCTGTTTACTTTATTTTTTTTTTAAATTACTGGACCAATACTAATAAAATTTAGCCTGGTTTGAATCATAACAAGAGAATGTACTCTCAAGTTCATGATTTTGAAGTCTGTATACCTAATAGCATGACCGCTATTACGAAAATAGAACACAGGGGTTAATATCTGCTTTTACAAATAACCCAAAAACCGTTATAAATATAAGAAATCTAACATGGAATAAAAACAAATCAGCCCTATCAAGCTGGGTAATTTTTACTTAAACGTTAATGTTCAAATATCACAAACCGTAACTGAATATTACTCTGAACCTGGACAAAACATTATCCAATGTACACTTAAAATGAGACATTTGTTTACATTTTTCTCAACCGACATTATAAGTTATCATGCCTTGAACCAACTAATATGATTATTTAGATAGTGTCGAAAATCGTTGAACGGCAAGTGGCCGTCAGGCCGCGCCGTTCAACCATTTTCGACACTATCTAAATAATCATGTTAGTTGGTTCAATGCATGATAACATTTTTGTGCAGTTATGCAAACCTTAGTTTGTGTTTAACTAGGAAAAGGATAGTTATAAAATGACCTACATTTAATTACACGATTATACACATAAACGCTATGTCGACTGACCGCGTAATCTGGACAATACACAGCCGACTGATGTATTGATTTTTCATGTTGTATAAAGTTTAAATGGCGTTTTCGTAATATATGGAGCGAAAACCTTTGAAAATGAATGCAAATAAAATATTTCATATAATTTACATGTTATTCCAAGTATAGATGTATTTCACATTTTAATGTTTTAATGCAAATATCAGGCTGAAATTAGTTTTACATTACGTGGAAGTAAACTATGTTTAATTTCGATATGTTTATTTGTCCATGCTTACTGCATGTTTGTGAATGTTGTCTCTATGTACAATTCTGATATGTACGCTTCTGAATGACTTTGGTCTAGGTGAAACACAACATTATCATGATTATTGATTGCCTTGTTGTGTAGGGCGGACATGGTTATTTAGCAGGTGGTTAATCAGCCAATAGAATCCACGTTTACATCCGCATTACCGCACAATAACATTATTCAACCGGACTTACCCACTCCTTACCTAAAATAGAGATGGTAATCAATATAATAACTCTACCTTACCTGCCTCGCAATTTTTAGGAAATATCCGATAAACCGTCCTTGAGATATTGCCTTCTTTCCGTAAAATTTTCGGTATTTTGTTACTTTCGTGATTGAAAATCATAGGTTATAGAGGTAAAGTTCAAATACCAAATCATCTACATATAATGCAAGTATAAAGACAATTAAATGACTCATAGAGGAGTTAGTGTCAGTCTTGTTTATACGGTGTGACTTATATTTCGAAAACTATTTGAGATGGAGGTTAAGTTCGAAATACAAAAATGTTCAGCTTTTCAAGAACAACAATTTCTGCGCATTTTCTCTTTCAAGATGGCTGCCATCGGGAAGCATAGTTTAAAATTGGACCCTATTGGAAACACATTTAAAGGGATTTTCCCCTGAACCGCTTGAATAATTTTAATTAACAATTTTAGTGTACATAATAGTCTTTTCGTGGTGTCCTTTGAAATTTAAGATTATTATGTTATTATGTTCTACTTCATCTAAGATAGCCGCTAGTGTGGAACCTATTTTAACAGAGTACCTTATGGAAATGCATTCAAGGATTTTTGCTTCTGAAATAAATATAATAGCACTTTGGAAATTCATACAAAGTTTATAATTTTTTTATTTTTCTATGTTTTATGTTTTTGCCTTATTGAAAATGCACGCCAGCAGGGAATATATTTTTAACACAAGACCCTCATGGAAATGCATTTGAAGGTTTTGTCCTCTGAAACCACTTGAAAGAAATTGATTACATTTTGACATAATAGTCCTCCAATGGTTGCCCCTTTTAAAGTTTTGTTCCTATAGCTACCTCATCCAATTTAGCTGCCAGCGAGGAAACATGGTCTAACAGGGGAACCTATGGGAGCTTGAACAAGAATAAAACTAGTTACCAGTGATCAATAAAGGCCCGCGTGAAAGTTACCTTACGCCTCAGGGGATTTATCGTGAGAAATTGCCCGAATAACATATGTTTAAGTCATAAATAATCCTTGGCATACTGGATTTATCCTTGCATATAATTGATATATCCCATTTTTTTTATGGACAAACATTTGAAGTTTGGTTTCAATTGGAAAAAAAATCAGATATGAATTTTACAGCAGTTAACCAAACGCAATTCTCAAAAATGCAGGATAAAATATATTAAGAACCGACCATTTGATTTAAGGAGGAGAGGAAGGGGGGCTTGGGCAAAATTGCCGTAAAATATTTATTTTTCATTTCCAGTTCGCAGAAATTATTTATTTTCGCAAAACGTCACAACAAATTATTTATTTTCATTAGCAGCAAAATAATTATAGGTCAAATTAAAACTGAATTAATTATTTTCACGGCAAGTAGGATTTTCACAGAAACAAAAGTTAGATTATTTTTTTTACAAAATCGCTAAAACTCCCTTGCATATCAAATGGGCGCGCCCTTATCTCAGTAAATTCTTTACCTCTATTTATTATGAATTTTGAATACGATTAAAATTGAAGCTTCTTAGACAATATCAAACAACTTGAAAATTTGCTATCACGACTCTTTCCCGGTTAAGAATTTTGATATCTGCAACGTGTTTCGAGTTACTTATGAGTTCAAACTCCAAACGGCCATGTTGGTTCATCATTAAATCTATACAATAAATAACTTATATCCCATAGTATTATTTATACTTTATATGTATCATTTGCTGTATATATTTACACGCAGAAGACTATAGTGAATCAAAACTCGTCGCCGCGGTTGCCCCTTCCACCTTGATATCTCATTTGGTGAATTACTAAACTTATTTTCATCCTGACATAGTTGAAATCTCGCTCACTGGAACAACGTAAAGCCGCCCTTGCTGTAGCAATGTATCTTTATTACTGATATCGGACTTCTTTCATTTGCCCTTATAGAACACTGTATGTAAAACTTATACCTAAGGGATCAGAAAAATATGTACCTTTGGTTTTTGTAGAGTTTTACAATGCTAATGCTTTTTTGTGTGGCGTTTTTTTGTCAATTTAAATGTTTATTTGTCCTGGTTTTTTGCCATATTTGTTAAATTTTTGTTTGCATGCATTCCGAAATACGTACCTTTCGTGATCACTGCAAATACCTTTTTCCATAGAGTCAAGGGACACAGTCTATGTGCTTGTCTATAAGACGATACGTTCCAGCATCACATTCTACAAATGTTTTGCGTTGAGTTAATATGGTATAAAAACTAAACGATTATAAATATTTATAGTTCTTTTTTTATGAATTGACCTTTTGATGAACCAATGATAGATGATCAGTAATTTTGAACAATTCAACCATTGCTTATACCCAACTATATTCTATTTGGCTATACTGAAACATTATAATTATAATTGGAACAAGTAGTGGTAGTATTTCTTCTTCAACAACAAAAAACGAAAAACAAAACAAAACAAAACAAAACAAAAAACAACAAAAAACAAACAAAACAAATAAAACAAACAAACAAACAAAACAAAATAAAACGAAAACAAAAACAAAAACAAAACAAAACAAAAACAAAACAAAAAAACATTTTTTTCGAAAATTTACGTACAGTCTGAGCCTTGATAGATTTCTTTTGACGTTACAATGGTCAACTAATTTACACCAACCTCAACAAGAAAGAAACTTATTTATTTTCTTTATAACATGAGGCTCTCAAGAGCCTGTATCGCTCACCTGGATCCTGCAGCACTATAATTCCCAATTGATGGTCCATCTTTGGTGGTGTATGTAAATAAAAATCAGAAACTTTTTATGAAATCTAATTAAATTTGTTCAAGCAGTTTCAGAGAAGATTTTTGAATGCAGTTTCCAAACTTAAGGGGTCTATATTAATCTACGTTCCCTGCTGGCAGCTATTTAACATAAAACTTTGAAGAGGGTCGCATAAGGACTATCATATCAAAATTCTACTGAAATTGTTCAAGCAGTTTCAGAGGAGAAGATCTTTTATATGCATTTTCCACTGGGTCCAATGTTTAACTAAGTTTTGCTACTGGTGGCTATGTCGGAAGACGGATCAGCACCAAAGTAACAAGCTTGGTCAAAATCTCACAAGTTTCATTTATGCAATGTTTAAATTGAATCCATTCAATGGTTTGCCATGATATCTTTGTATGCATTTCCCCTTAAGGTCCAATTCATTGCTGGCAGCCATGTTGGATGATGGATCAGAACCGAAGTAACAACACTTGGTCAGCTTCTCATAAGCAAAGTTTGGATTAAATCTATTCAGCAGTTCTCTAGGAGAAGATCTTTTGTTAAATTAAGTTCACAGCTGGTGACACTTGGTCAGCACCTGACAGGCATCGATCATTCATGTCATGTTTGATTTAAATTCATTCAGCAGTTCTCTAGAAGATCTTTGTGTGCATTTCCCATAGGATCCAATGCTGTCGGTCATGTAATATGACAGATTGGCACCAAAGTAATAACACTTGGTCAGCACCTCATAAACATCATTCATGCCAAGTTTGGTTCAAATCCATTCAGTGGTACTAAAGTAGAAGTTCTTTGTATGCATTTTCCCATAGGGTCCAATGTTAAAATTAAGATCCCCGCTGGCGGCCATGTTGGATGATGGATCGGCACAAAAGAAACAACACTTGGTCAGCACCTCATTAGCATCATTCATGCCCAGTTTGGTTCAAATCCATTCAGTGGTTCTCAAGAAGTAGTTCTTTGTATGAATTTTCCCATTAGGTCAAATGGTAAACTAAGCTCCCCGCTGGCGGCCATCTTGGAAGCGGTCGGAAAACTTGAATGAGTACAATAAAATATAGTCCTTAACATGCTGAACATTTTTGCAATTTAAACTTGACTCTATCTCAAAGCGTTTTTGAAATATAGGACAAAAAGTAAAAAATCACGAAAAATTTGACCAATAAAGGACCACAACTCATATATAAGTACTTGGATTTTCTTGAAAATATTCATGTGGGTAGACCTTAACATGTTGAACATTTTTGCAATTACGACTCAACCTCTATCTGTTATAGTTTTTTAATAAAAAATAAAAAAACATCAAAATTTTGAAAATTTACGGAAAAAGGGCAATAACTCTTAGACGGGTCATCAGATTTTCTTCAAAATTTCGGCATGGGTAGATCTTCTCATGCTGATCATTTTTACCCAGTCAGATTTTTGACAACTGTAACGGTTTTTTGAGTTATTTGCCAAAAACTGTAATTTACACCTTTTTTCTTTTTTTAGTAACGGCAGCCATGTTGTTTGATCTAAGACATACAAAATAACAAATTTGAAACTAGAAACCCTAGTGATGATTCAGTTTAAGTTTGGTTCCATTTGACCCAGTGGTTTTAGAGGAGAAGATTTTTGAAAGTGAGCTTACGACGGACGGACGACGGACGCCAAGTGATGGCAATAGCTCACCCTGGCATAGCCAGGTGAGCTAAAACACTAAAATACAGAAGACATACTAGTTATCACCATAAAGTAATATATAACATAACATTTTTATAGATGTATACGCAGTACAATTCATTGTAAAGTGTAAAACATATTTAAATTTTAGATTCTAAATACATGCATAAAAACAGTAAATTTCGTTATGCTGTACACGCGTTTCAAGAAGTCAATGTTGTCGCCTCCTCCTAAGTCAGGTGATCCGAGTCCATGTCCGTTCGAGGGAACGGACTTGGACTCGGAACACCTGACTTGGGCGGATGTGTTGTCAGTTCTGGGTTTAAAAAATGAATTTTTCCCTAAATTATCACTCGCTGTGCCAAGTTATTGCCATAAAAATGCATATTCAGCTATTAAAAACTGTTTTTTAAACGGAAGACAATTCCTATTATTAAAAAAAATGAAATCTTCGAAAATTTTAAAACGTTGTTCGTTATATCGTTTACATTGTAGGAGGAAGTGATGTAAATCTTATACATAGTTAAGAGAACATGACTGACATTTATCCAAATCTGATAATTACATTCTGTGTAGGTTACAGAGAATTCGTTCTTGAGAGAAGCTTTAGGCGTGAAGCAACGAAATTGGAGTCGCTCGTCAAATATTCTTTGTTTCGCAGGCAAAGCTCTAAAGCTTTGTACATTGACAAACTACAGAAACTTTTCGAAGAAACTTTTTCGACGCCCATAGAAAGTTTTGAAAGTGTCAATGTTGATAGAAATTTGTAGATAATGGTAAAGACAATATCCCTAAGAAATATAAAGCAATATAAGCTGTTTTTTGTTTTTTTGTTTGGTTTTTTTTTTGTTTTTTATTTTTTTATTATTTTTTTTATGTTTTTAGCTGACCTGACCCAAAGGGTCAGGGTGAGCTATTGCCATCACTTGGCGTCCGTCGTCCGTCGTCTGTCCGTTAACTTTTCACATTTTCATCTTCTCCTCTGATACCACTGAAGCAAATTCAACCATACTTTACATGAATGATGTATGGAAGGTCCTTACAAAGATTGCTCATTTCGTTTGGATCCGATAAAAAACATGGCCGCAAGCGCGGAACTTAGGTTTAACATTGGACCCTATGGGAAAAATCACATTTTCATCTTTTCCTCTGAAACCACTGAAGCAAATTCAACCAAACTTTACAGGAATGATGTACTAAAGGTCCTCAACAAAGATTGCTCATTTCGTTTGGATCCGATAAAAAACATGGCCGCCAGCACGGAACATAGTTTAACATTGGACCCTATTGGAAAATCTCATCTTCATCTTCTCCTCTGAAACCACTGAAGCAAATTCAACCAAACTTAAGAGGAATGATGTACTAAAGGTCCTTAACAAAGATTGCTCATTTTGTTCCGATCCGATAAAAAACATGGCCGACAGCGCGGAACTTAGGTTTAACATTGGACCCTATGGGAAAAATCACATTTTCATCTTCTCCTCTGAAACCGCTGAAACAAATTCAACCAAACTTTACAGGAATAATGTACTAAAGGTCCTTTACAAAGATTGCTCATTTTGTTCTGATCCGATATAAAAACATGGCTGCCAGCGCAAAACTTGGTTTAACATTGGATCCTATGGGAAAATCCACATTTTCATCTTTTCCTCTGAAACCACTAAAGCAAATTCAACCAAGCTTTACAGGAATGATGTACTAAAGGTCCTCAACAAAAGATTGCTCATTTCGTTTGGATCCGATAAAAACAAGGCCGCAAGCGCGGAACATAATTTAACATTGGACCCTATGGGAAAATCACATTTTTGTCTTCTCCTCTGAAACAACTGAAGCAAACTCAACAAACTTTACAGGGATCGTGTATGGAAGGTCCATTTACACAGATTGCTCATTTCATTTGGATCCGATAAAAAACATGGCTGCCAACGCGGAACATAGTTTAACATTTGACCCTATGGGAAAATCACATTTTCATCTTCTACTCTGAAACCGCTGAAGCAAATTCAACCAAACTTTACAGGAATGATGTATTGAAGGTCATAAACAAAGACTGCTAATTTCTTTTGGATCGATAAAAACATGGCCGTCAGAATAGTTTAACATTGGACCCATGGGAAATTCTTCATTTTCATGATCTACTCTGAAACCATTGAAGCAAATTTAACTTAACTGTATTCGAGTTATGAATGGAAAGATATTAACAAAGAATACTTGTTCCAATTGAATCTAACAAAAACATGGATGTGAGTAGAGAACATAGGTTAACATTAGACCCTATAGGAAAACATTTTTGGCCGTCAGCATAGGCATGGCTTAAAAGCATCTTTGTCAGGTGAGCGATACAGGCTCAGTATCTGAGCTTCTAGTTGTTTTTTGTTTTTGTTCCAGAAGAATTCATCATTTCAAGTTTTAATTTGCAGAAATTAAGTAGTTTGAAGTCCAACACTTCGTAAAAACATAAAAAAGCTTAAAAATAAAAGAAAAGGTGACCTGAATTTATAAATTGGTGTATCAAATACATGTATACAACACATAGTTAACCGGAAACCGCATCACATTTATGTGAAGTGTAGATACTTATCACTCAGTTGAAATTTACATTGGGGATACATTTGTTAATGTTGACTATATATAGCATCTTGGTCTAGTCCGGTTATAGTGTCGAATATTAATTACCTTCCATGATTGTTCAAAATCGTATTCAAAATTAAAATATGAAATATTCGTTGCGTCGGATATCTGATATTTTCTTTAGCTTCAAAATAATTAATGATTGCTTTAATATACTCAATATATCTTAATAATATAATATATCTTGCTCCAAAAGATAATTTTACAGAGTCCATCATTTGAAATAGTTTGTAAACGGGGGGAAATAATTAACTTTTTGTCTATTCATAAAAGCATCTATGGGCTCCCGCTCCAATTCCAAAGAAAAAAAAACAGATTTCGGTACACTCGTTTAAATATTCATAATCAATTTTCCCATTTTATATTGTTTGCTTTCTAAATCATTCAGGTCTGCAACCGAAGAAGGAACCGAGACCGAACAACCATGTGACACTGATGATCGTAGTATAGAGTGCCATAGAGCATCACCAAAACTGATTCATTTCAAGTCTCCATGTTCACCGAGAACTCTTGTACAGTAATTTAGTTTCCTTCCTAGATGCATTCTATTTAACATAAGAAGATGTATGGTGATTGAATTTTATTGTTCTAAAGAAGTAAACACTTAAATATTTATATTCGCTAACCTAATGTATAACGTCAGTACCCAATCGCCATTGCTTAAGTTCAAAACTACTAAAACGTTTAATTTCTTCGGAATAAACGACATGTTCTATTTATTAGAAAAAAAATGAAGTAACATCAAGTAACTGTTGCAGTTCTTCTGCAGTTTCCGCTATCAAAGCTTTGTCATTGGCAAATAAAAACAATGTATCAGTTGATTTCGATTATCAATGTCGATTCCTTCATCATTTAACATTTAAATAAGATCATTCTTGAGTATTCAAAAAAAAAACATTAGGGGACAAAACACACTACCGTTTTAGTGCAATATCTTGACTGAACCAATTAGTCGTGAAATCGCCAAAAACAACTTTATTCGAAACCCCGTCGTAGCCAACATTTACCTTGTATGCCTTTCTCCATAGAAGATAGAAAAGTCCCTCTCTTCAAAATTAGCAAACACTTCCGATAAATCTGAGATTCTCCAAAAACATTGTTTTCGTTTTCTTCCAAATCAGAATAACAAAATACCGAAGTTACTGTGAAATTTATTTTCTGCATATGCGCATTTCGACAACTTATGTCTCTTCAGTGCAGATAAAACTTAAACGTTTGGAAGACCACAAACTCAAAAATGTTTAAAACTGATATAGAACAAATAACAAAAATGATCTAAATGTAAAGCCAAAATCAGAAATCACACTATTTTCTAATATTTTCAAAAATATCTTGTACGCAAAGCAGGAAAGAGTAATATGATTTTGTCCATTTTTTTTTAATTCGACCTTAAATAAGAAATAAAATAAAAATAGAAATAAAATTTGGGGTCAAAAATCGTGTTTGTTTAAATGTCCCTATGTTGGGCCTATTCCTTTTCTACGTTTTTTCCGTGTGTAATTTAATTTGATTTAATTTTAAAAGATGCCCTAAGTTTGTTCTTTTGCATGGGAAAAGTTGGTACCGGATGAACAATAGAACTTATCAGTTCTCTGTTTAATCTTCCACATAAAAATACAAGTAACTAATGGTATCACGGAATACAAGTGAATTTTAAGAAGGCTCGTAGGTGATTTTCATACAAATTTAACAAAAACAAAAACAAAAAAACAAAAACAAAAAACAAAAACAAAAACACCAAAAAAAAACAGACAAACAAAACAAAACAAAAACAAACAAACAAACAAAAAACAAAACAAAACAGAACATACATTAAAAAAGGAAAAAAGGTAGGATTATTGATGGTAACAGAAATCCAATTCAGTGTAAGTAAAAAAAACTATTTTATGTTTTTCAATGAATCTTGAATCTGTAAAACGTATATTGAATAATAAATATCGTATCTTATGTACTTTTAACAATATCAGTCTATCAACATTAACATCAACACAGCATTGCATTTAAGTAACATCTCATGAATAAAATAGTATTTGAAACAATTGACGATCATTGTTAACAATCCAATTTCATAATTTAAAAGTTGAACTTTATTATCCAATCGAGGCGTGCTTAATACTTTGTTTTCAAAATTTGTTAAAATTGTTATATCCTGTTTTATATTGTCAACTATTTTTTTTTTTGTTTTTTTTTTTGTTTTTTTTTTTTTTTTTTTGTCAATATTATTTAAGCAATTTGAAATAAATTAATGATTGTATATCACAATTATTATTTTTTTAAATTGTCTTTGGAATATTTCTAACATCTCAAATGTATTATTTTGAAAACTGTCGTTTTACAAAAGTCTGTGATCACAGGGATGTGCCAACAAAAGTTTCTAGAACAGATAGTTATCAAACAACAAATTTATACGTTTTTACAAAACTCTTGTAGCTTGTGAAACGTATATAAAACGCTGTTCCTTGTGTCAGGCATCTTAGTCGCTTAGGGGGGGGGGATGAGATACAAGCATCTTTTCTACATTAAGGTGGTACAGGGGTCTAAAATTTGTAAGATAGAATTTTTTGTTATTTTCATGATTTACTCTTTGTTATTAGAGCATATAAAAGATAAAGTGAAAACTGGGGTCACAGGCCATATAAGAATGAAATATGTCATGAAAAAATCTGCTATCTTGGTTGAATTAATACGGAAAATTAGCAAATGTTAACAAAATTTTAATTTATCTTAGTTACACCAGATAGAGTTTTTTGAAATTTGGTAAATTATTAGCTAATTTACTGCCCTTCAATTTCCATGAAAAAATTTTGGGGGTCACCAAACTTATTTTTGAATAAATCGTGAAAAACTTATTTTTCCCTTATTTTTCCTATACAAATTATCTCCCCTTAATGGAATAGGTGTTTGCTGAAAAGTTCAATATTAATGAAAGTGGCATATTTCATCAAATTTAACTATTATAGACACTGAAAGTGGTTTCAGCAACATTCCCATAGTTAATTCCATTTTTTTTTGTCACATGCGCAAGAATGATGTGCAATTTTAAACTCCCGTACTACCTTAATTTCCTCTTAGAATAAACGCATTAAATTCTTCTTATTTATATATGCATCTCTATATTAGTATGTTTTAGGATTATTGATTTTAGATTTTCCCCTTCATGCTTCGGAATTCGCTTTATGATGATTACTAACGTATCACAAAATTTAACATTTGCAGCGTAGGAAAGCAGATATTGTTTTGAAACTGTCGAAATCGAATAATAAATATTAGATTATTTTTGCAGTTAAGGTTTTCTTGAATTAGCCAAATGGCCTTCAGCAAACTGCATCCAAGACATCTTGATACATATGACGAATTTGATCTTTACAAAACGTTTAAAGCAATCGATACAACACATGCATATTTACCAACACAAATTCCATCCACGATGTGGAACATAGCACAGCAAACCAAATAATCATTTCCAATTCTGCAAATTATAATAATAATGAAAAAATACTGAAATATTTGTTCTGACAGTACTCGTTTTCAATAAAAATTGAAGTTACTTAACGTAGGTCTAAAATAACATTTAAATCTGTGCCGTTTAAGCTATTTTTTTTTTTCAATCAGAAAGATATAAACCTTGGAAGAATAGAAAAAGACCGTCAAAAGACCTCAGGTTAAAATGCTGTGGCAAAGCGAATAGAGATACCTCTTAATAGTTGCAAACTTGTAGTTTTAATTTCTACAGTGTTAGCACGTGTTGATATCATTTGGATTTGATTTACACTGACAAGACATACATAATCGATATGGTAATGTCTGCAGAAACTTCTCAATCGATATTTAGCTTTTTTGAAATAAAGTCATAGTCTTAAAGTCTTATTGATCACAATAAATTGTGTTTAAAAGTTTTATGCAGTGCTTTATTCTTATGTATCTTTTTACGGATTCTAGCAACAACTTTTTAAATAAACAATGACATGATATGGAGTAAATTCACAAAAGACAAAGTCTGTTACAAATACATAGTAGAAACAGGCAAGGGAGCGACGCTTTTATTGTTGTTCTTTATTTAATGTAGATCGACACTAATAAACGTCACATTCGATTGGTGAATATCAAACAAAATCGAGTCGTATGCGGATTTGGAGTGATTTTCAAGCCAGAATGTTCTTTTCTCATCCTTTTCGTTGTGACGTCATAATAAATTGACAAATTTATATCATTCACTTTCCCGCGAATCAGCTCCCTTACCCCGTATGTATTGTCTGTTTCGTAAACTATTTTAATCAAGCGGTGACATAGAGTTTTCGGCTAAACAAATAGCTGCACTGCATTATCTCTTAAATATCAAAAACTAAAAAATTATCTGATATTTATTTCAAATGAAAGCATGTTCTGTGAGTTCCAAAATCTTTGAAAATGTTGCTGAAAATACTGAATGTAGCCTGATTTTCAAAGCCTTATAACAGGGAAAGATGATCGGTGACATATCATTTTTATTTTTAGTTTTTGAGCATACAAGTTAGAACCTGCAAAATATCTAAAAATAAGAACATTGAGTCTGATATTTTTATTTGGCTCGACGCACCTGAAATATCTAAAGGAGAGTTACTGAGGGTACTCTGATTTACCAATGTATGTAGTATGATCTTTAATAAACACTTACTGGCATGTTCCTTTTGTTACAAAGATGTCAATCTTTAGAATTATTATAAAGACAACAATTAAAATGTCCATCTCCTATAGTGTATGGTACTACCTCAACCTATCACGTGATACCATGTTTCCGTTTTTTGATTATGATTTTTTGCATCATATTCATTAGTACAAAGAGTTTGAAGTATGCGGAAAAGACTTATTGAATTTGTATAAGTGAATTAGAAAGTTTATTTTACCGGAAGTATTACTATTGTCTCGAGGCGTAGTCGAGGAAACTCACTTTTTCACGAATAAGCAGTCAGAAAGTATTTTATCATACGGAAAGAATCAGCAGGTAAAATAGTGTCATTAGAAAATATATATATATATATATATATATATATAT
>MJUU01015942.1:0-10354 GCA_002080025.1 Modiolus philippinarum | reverse complement strand
GTGGTTGTGGTGTAAGCGATTATCATATTTAACCCTGACCATAAGTTAACCCTTACACTATTTATAATAAATCTATAACCCTTACAAACTATAACCTTAATACTTACTATAATCTAACACTTACTCTAACGCTAACCATAATTTAACCCTAACCCTATCTAAAATATATCTCTGACCCTAATCTTACGATAATTTAACCACTACCCTTTCTATCTAATCCTAACCCTCACCATAATGTAACCCTAGCCCTTTCTATAATCTAACCCTAACCATAATTTAATCCTCACCCTTTCTATAATCTAAACCTAACCCATAATTTAAGCTTAACTCTATCTATAATCTATCCCCTAACCTATCTCTAATTTAACCCTAACTCTATCTACAATCTAACCTAACCCTAGCGTTAACACTAACCCTAACCCTAACTATAGTAATCGTAATAAGCAGTGTTCTGTTTATAACATAAGAGAAATGCATAGAACCGCTCAGAGCAAATAATGAATTTTTCTAATGCTACAAACAGAACACTGCTTATTCACAGCTGGGGCTACGCCCACTTCTGGTCGCGCATGTACACTGTAGTAAGGTCAACCGTGACCCCTATGGAGACTTGTACCCTTTCAACACGTCATTTCCGGTTAATATGGCCGACTAGGGCCTAAAATAGGGCTACTTCCGGTTATGCATGCGCAACTCAAACAGTACATGCGGTTACGTGACTTCCGCTTCCGGTCACGTGACTTCTGGTGACGTCATTTCCGGTCTATGTCACTTCCGGTGACGTCACATTCGGCACCACCAGGCAGCACCTCCTCAAATGATAAGCGAACTGTCCCTATATACTACTAACATTAGACTCTGATTTCAAAGAGGACATTTTAAATATTTTGATAGAAAAAGACGACTTAGTGGGAAGGGATGAAAATACTTTGTCTATTTCATTTACAAAAGAATCCATTCGAAAGAAGCTTACGGAGCTTAAATCGGGCAAAGCGCCAGGTATTGATGAAATACCGAATGATTTTTTTGAAAAATGGGGTTACATAATGGCACGATTGCTTGTAGACTTGTTTACGGCTATATCTGATATCGAAGTAATTCCAAATGACTTGCATACTGGTATTATAAGGCCCTTACATAAGTCGGGTTCCTTATGTGACATCGATAATTACAGAGGAGTAACATTGTCGTCTAATGTGTATAAAGTATTTTCAAAAATCATTGAAAGCACAGTTGTCGCTTATCTTGAATCGAATGATAGACTTGGGGAGTCGCAAGGTGCTTTCAGGAAAGATAGGAGGATAGAACATCACATATTCACGCCACATGGTATTTGCTCCCTCACAAAGTCTTCAAAAAAGCCATTGTATGGTGCTATTCTAGACTTATCGAAGGCTTTTGACAGAGTTTGGAGGGAAGGGCTCTTAGCTTAACTTTGGCAAATCGGCATTCAAGGTAAACCTTGGCGCTTAATAAAAGAAATTTATAAAGATGTTGAGAATAAAGTTTTATTTAATGATTTCGAATCATACTATTTCGATCAAGAATACGGTGTTAAACAGGGTTGTGTTTTATCACCTACCCTTTTCTCCGTGTTAATGAACGACCTTGTTCAGATGTTAAAAGATTCAAAAATTGGAGTCAATATATTTTTAAATCTGATCAATTGCCTCCTTTTTGCGGATGATGTTGTTTTAATTGCAAAATCTGCTAGGGAACTTCAGACACTGTTGCAAATATTCGAATGAATTTGCCAAAAAAATGGATTCTAAAGTTTAACTCAAAAAAGTCTAAAGTTATGGTTGTAGGGAAGCGAATAGATTATGGTTCTAGTTGAAAAATTGGAAATGAGTTAATTGAAGAGGTAAATGAATATAAGTATCTAGGATATTTTGTTAGTCGTACTTTAAAGTCTAACTTCCATATTTGCAATTTTCTCAAAGAGAAGGTTGATAAGCAACTTAACTATATGATACGGGTGCTTGAGGAACACGGTGATTTCAATAGACTAAATTTCGGAGATTCGTTGTGGATCTCTGTCATCAGACCCTCCATAACCCACGCATGTGCAGTCTGGATGCCAATGTCACAAACGAGTAAAGATACATTGGATAGTTGGCAATACAAAGCAGCTAAAATAATTCTTCGTACAAAACTTAACATCCCCAAGGCTGCAATACTGTTAGAATTGGGATGGGAGCCTTTGTCTGTATTTATTGACAGACAGAGAATTTCATATTACAAACGATTACTGCAATTACCAAATCATCGTTTATGCAAACAAGTATATAATGAAATGATTAAATACAATGAAAAATTTTGGGACTACGATGCGCTCAGCCTTAAAATATTACATGATGTTTCGCTAGATGTTTCCTGTTTAGAAAGCCAAAGTCAAGCCTCCCTAAACTCGATTTTTGGAACAAACACAAGGAATAAACAAGATATAACTGTGTTCGCAAGTGAAACACAAAAGTCTCCTAAACGAACTCCCATATCAGATTCCTGGGCATTATAAAATCCCCTTTCAAAAAAATTTGAGCAGGGATTCCCCTTATAACCTAAATAATACATATAGCTGTCATTGGAAAAAAATTCAAAATTTCATTTTCCCATAGGGTTAACATGGAGGACCCCACCCCTATTTGAGCCCCCCAAATGTACCCTTAATGGACCCCTATCTGAAAAATTTTTGAATGTTGCACAACTAGATATATGGGGCTAACATCCTACAAAGTTTGATAGCTTTAGGTCAAATGGTCTCTGAGATCTCGTTCGGACAAGTTCATGCGGACGAGAATAAAGAAAGAAGAATAACAAGTTATAACTGTGTTCGCAAGCGAAACACAAAAGTCTCCCAAACGAACTCCCATATCGGATTCCTCGTCATTATAAAACCCCCCTTTCAAAAAAAATTTGAGCAGGGCTTCCCCCTATAATTTACTTTATACATATAGTTGAAATCAAAACATAACACATAGCAAAAAATACGTTTTTCTCAAAATTAAAGCGCTATGGCTTGGTTTCCATGGCAACCAAATGCTCGATTGTCCATTAAAACCCATTTTCAAAAAAACATTTGGGCAGGGGTTCCCCTTATTATCTAAGTAATACATAAAGCTGTAATAAAAATACAATTAAAAAAAATTTTCAGGAAGGAGTTAGCCTTATAATTTACTTTATACATATAGATGAAATCACATAACACTGATAAAAAAACAAATTTTTCTCAAAATTATAGCTTTCTGGCTTGGTTTCCATGGCAACCAAATGCTGGATTATCCATTAAAACCCATTTGATACCCTGTTTCAAAAAAAATTGGGCAGGGGTTCCCCTTATTATAAATCTAAGTAATACATATACCTGTAATAAAAATACAAATATCAACAGTAAATACCATTTTCTCAAAATTTTTTGGTATGGTTTCCATGGCAACCATATTTTTTTTTAAATGCTCAATACTGTAAATCTTTGTCTTACATCACATACAACCTTCCAATGAATTTTGACGGAGCCAGGTATAATAGTTTTGGAGATACAGTGAAAACATTCAAAATTTCATTTTCCCATAGAGTTACTATAGGACGACCCCACCCCTTTTTGACGACCCCTAAAGTGCTCTTAATGGACCCCCTTTGAAAAAATTTTTCTCACTGCACATCTAGATACAGGCGGCTAATATGCTACCAAGTTCGAAAGCTCTAGGTCTAATAGTCTCTGAGATTTTCAATGGACAAGTTCATTGCAACGAGAAGAAAGGGAAAGAAGAATAATAATAACAAGTAAAAATTTATAACTGTAAGGATGCTGATACAAAAGTCTCCCAAACGAACTCCCAAATCAGAAATCTGGGCTAAAAATCACTTCCACACATCGTAAGCAACCTGTCTGTTGATTTTCAATCAATTCTGAGCACTTTCAATTTTCCCGCCATTTTTCTGTTTCCATGGCAACGGTTGCCATTTCGAAGTCTTGGTGACCAGAAACCAACTCCTCATGTCTTAAACAACCTTCCTATAAATTTTCATCCAATTCTGAGCACTTTGATTTTCCCCCCTTTTTTGCCGTTTCCATGGCAACGGGTGCCATTTTGAATTCTTGGACACCGGAAACCTCTTCCCCATGTCCTAGGCAACCTTCCTGTAAATTTTCATCCAATTCGGAGCATTTTGATTTTCCCGCCTTTTTTGCCGTTTCCATGGCAACCGGTGCCATTTTGAAAATTCCAAGACCGGATTGCAAATCCTCACATGGGGGTCCATCAACCCATGAAGTTTGGTCAAGATCCGAGCAGAAGTCTCTGAGATAATGCGTGGACAAATTTTGAGGCTGAAAGACAAGAAGAAGAACAAGAAGAATAATAAGAATTGAGTAAAAACAATAAGTCTCAATAAGTCTCCCCAAACTTTGTTTGGGAGACTTAATAACTGTGTTCGCAAGCAAAACACAAAAGTCTCCCAAACGAACTCCCATATCGGATACCAAGGCATTACGAGACTCCCTTTTGAAAAAAAAAATTGAGTAGGAGTTTACCCTCATAACCTATGTAAAAAAATAATTTCTGGTTTTGATTTTATGACAACCAAATATTACACCCAATTTCAGACCCTTTCCAAAAAAAAAATTTGCAGGGGTTCCCCTTATAAGCTGTGTAATACATATTTCTCAAAATTCCTTCATTTTTATCAGAAAACCTGATTTTCCCAAAAAATATGCTTTTGGATGTGTATCCATGGCAACCAAATGCTCTTTTGTCCATTACATCCAATTTCAGATCTTTTTCCAAAAAAAATTTGGGCAGGGTTCCCCTTATAACCTATTTAATACATATTTCTCAAAATTCCTTTTTTCTCAGAAAACTCAATTTTTCAACAAATGATACGTTTCTGGTTTTGTTTCCATGGCAACAAAGTGCTCTTTTGTCCATTACATCCAATTTAAGAGCCTTTCAAAAAATAAATTTGGGCAGGGGTTCGCCTTATAACCTATTTAATACATATTTCTCAAAATTACTTTTTTTGTCAGAAAACTCAATTTTTCAACAAAAAATACGTTTCAGGTTTTGTTTCCATGGCAACAAAGTGATCTTTTGTCCATTACACTCGATTTCAGAACCTTTTCAAAAAACATTTGGGCACGGGTTCCCCTTATAAGCTATGTAATACATATTTCTCAAAATTCCCTCTTTTTTATCAGAAAACCTGATTTTCCCCCAAAATATGCTTTTGGTTTTGTTTCCATGGCAACCAAATGCTCTTTTGTCCATTACATCCAATTTTAGATCTCTTTCCAACGACAATATGGGCAGGGGTTCCCCTTATAATCTATTTAATACATATTTCTCAAAATCCGTTTTTTTTTGTCAGAAAACCCAATTTTTCAACAAAAAATATGTTTCTGCTTTTGTTTCCAAGTGAACAAAGTGCTGTTTTGTCCATTAAACCCAATTTCAGACCCTTTCCAAAAAAAATTTGGGCAGGGTTCCCCTTATAACCTATTTAATACATATTTCTCAAAATTCCTTCATTTTTATCAGAAAACCTGATTTTCCCAAAAGATATGCTTTTGGTTTTGTTTCCATGACAACCAAATGCTCTTTTGATCATTACATGCAATTTCAGATCTCTTTCCAAAGAAAATTGGGGCAGGGGTTCGCCTTATAACCTTTTTAATATATATTTCTCAAAATTCCTTTTTTTTTGGTCAGAAAACCCAATTTTTCAACAAAAAATATGTTTTTGCTTTTGTTTCCATGGCAACAAAGTGCTCTTTTGTCCATTAAACCCAATTTCAGACCCTTTCCAAAAAAAATTTCGGCAGGGGTTCCCCTTATAAGCTATGTAATACATATTTCTCAAAATTCCTTCTTTTTTATCAGAAAACCTGATTTTCCCCCAAAAATATGCTTTTTGTTTTGTTTCCATGGTAACCAAATGCTCTTTTGTCCATTACACCCAATTTCAGACCCTTTCCAAAAAAAAAAATTGGGGAGGGGTTCCCCTTATAAGATAGACAATACATATTGCTGTAATTAAAATACTATTATCAACAGAAACTACTATTTTCCCAAAATTTCCATTTTTTGGTATGGTTTCCATGGCAACAGTAGTTATTTTGAAATTTCCAATGCTGTAGAACCCTTTCTTACGTAACCCTCATCTTTCCCATGAAGTTTCATGGAGCTAGTGTTTATAGTTTCTGAGAAACAATGAAGTATATGATGAAAATCATTCAAAATTTCATTTTCCCATAGGATTACTATAGGACGACCCCACCCCTATTTGACACCCCCAAAAGTACCCTTAATGGACCCCCTTTGAAAATTTTTTTCTCACTGCACATCTAGATACATAGGGCTAGTATCCTACCAAGTTTGAAAGCTCTAGGTCTTATGGTCTCTGAGATTTTCAATGGACAAGTTCATTGCGACGAGAATAAAGAAAGATCGAAGAATAATAATAACAAGTTATAACTGTGTTCGCAAGCGAAACACAAAAGTCTCCCAAACGAACTCCCATATCGGATTCCTCGTCGTTATAAAACCCCCTTTCAAAAAAATTTGAGCAGGGGTTCCCCCTATAATTTACTTTATACATATAATTGAAATCAAAACAAAATACACAGCAAAAAACATGTTTTTCTCAAAATTATAGCCCTCTGGCTTGGTTTCCATGGCAACCAAATGCTCGATTATCCATAAAACCCATTTGATACCCTGTTTCAAAAAAAAATTTTGGCAGGGGTTCCCCTTATTATCTAAGTAATACATAAAGCTGTTATAAAAATACAATTGTGCAGGGGTTCCCCTTATAATTTACCTTATACATATAGATGAAATCAAAACATAACATAGAACAAAAAACATGTTTTTCTCAAAACTATAGCTTTCTGGCTTGGTTTCCATGGCAACCAAATGCTCGAGTATTCATTAAAACCCATTTGATACCCTGTTTCAAAAAAAAATTTGAGCAGGGGTTCCCCTTATTATCTAAGTAATACATATAGCTGTAATAAAAATACAATTATCAACAGTAAATACGATTTTCTCAAAATTTTAATTTTTTGGTATGTTTTCCATGGCAACCATAATTTTTTTGAAATGCCCAATACTCTAAATCTTTGTCTTACATCACACACAACCTTCCAATGAATTTTGACAGAGCTAGGTATAATAGTTTTTGAGATACTGTATAAACATTCAAAATTTCATTTTCCCATAGAGTTACTATAGGACGACCACACTCCTTTTTGACGCCCCCTAAAGTACCCTTAATGGACCCCCTTTTAAAAAATTTTTGATGATTGCACATCTAGATACATGGGGCAATAGCATGCCAAGTTTGAAACTTCTAGGTCTAATGGTTTATGAGATCTGCTTCGGACAAGTTCATTGCGACGAGAAGAAAGAAAGATGGAAGAATAATAATAATAACTAGATTTGCAATTGCAAGCAATAGCCGATGTCGCCCCTGGCAGCCAATTCGATGCTTCCATCTTGTTCGCAGCGTCGAAATCTACCTAGAAATCAATTTTCGTTGAAATCGGACAACGTTGAAATTTTGACGTATTTTGGCGGCCATCTTGGAAATGGCGGCCATTTTGAAAAATTTTTTCGTAGCCTGCACTCCGCGTCATGGTGATCTAACTTCCTGCCAAGTTTCATTTGATTACATCAAACCGTTCTCTCAAAATATGCCGGACAAGAAAGTGTGGAAGAACAATAATAATAATAAAAAAGAATAAGAAAAAGAAGAAACAGAACAATAACAATATGTCGCCCCGACTACGTCTGGGGCGACATAATAAGAAACGCAACAAAAACAATAAGTCTCCCAAACTTCGTTTGGGAGACTTAATAACTAGATTTGCAATTGAAAGCAATAGCTGGTGTCGCCCCTGACAGCCAATTCGATGATTCCAGCTTGTTCGCAGCATCAAAATCTACCTAGAAATCAAATTTCGTTGAAATCGGACATAGTTGAAATTTTTACGTATTTCGGCGGCCATCTTGGAAAAGGCAGCCATGTTGTAAAAAAAATTCCCTTGCATACCCTCCTCCAAATAGTGATCCAACTTTGTACCAAATATGAATGAATTCCATTGAAGCATGATTGAGAAAATTTCATTTTTTGTTAAAATTCGGCGAATTTCGAGTTTTTCGTATTTTGGTAGTCATCTTGAAAATGGCGGCCACTTTGAAAATACATTTACTTGCATGCACCCCTCCAGATAGTGTTCCAACTTTGTACCAAGTATGAATTATTTCAGTCCAGGCATCACTGAGATATAAGCCGGACAAAAAGAGGTGGAAGAAAGAAAGGAAGAAAGAAAGCGTAATGATAACTAGATTTGCAATTGCAAGCAATAGCTGATGTCGCCCCTGGCAGCCAATTCGATGCTTCCACCTTGTTCGCAGCGTCAAAATCTACCTAGAAATCAATTTTCGTTGAAATCGGACAACGTTGAAATTTTGACGTATTTTGGCGGCCATCTTGGAAATGGCGGCCATTTTGAACATTTTTTCCGTACCCAGCACTTCGTCTTATGGTGATCTTACTTCCTGCTAAGTTTCATTCCAATACATCAAACCGTTTCCTCAGAAAAGTCTGGACAAGAATCATTGGAAGAACAATTATAATAATAATAATAATAATAATAATAATAATAATAAAGAAACATAACAATAACAATATGTCGCCCCGACTAAAGTCTTGGGCGAGATAATAATAAGAAACGCAACAAAAACAATAAGTCTCCCAACTTCGTTTGGGAGACTTAATAACAAGTAATAACTGTGTTCGCAAGCGAAACACAAAAGTCTCCCAAACGAACTCCCATATCGGATACCAAGGCATTACGAGACTCCCTTTTGAAAAAAATTTGGGTAGGAGTTTCCCCTCATAATCTATGTAAAAAAAAAATAATTTCTGGTTTTGCTTTTATGACAACCAAATATTACACCCAATTTCAGACCCTTTCCAAAAACAAATTGTAGGGGTTCCCCTTATAGGCTGTGTAATACATATTTCTCAAAATTCCTTCATTTTTATCAGAAAACCTGATTTTCCCCAAAAATATGCTTTTGGATGTGTATCCATGGCAACCAAATGCTCTTTTGTCCATTACATCCAATTTCAGATCTTTTTCCAAAGAAAATGTGGGCAGGGTTCCCCTTATAACCTATTTAATACATATTTCTCAAAATTCTTTTTTTGTCAGAAAACTCAATTTTTCAACAAAAGATACGTTTCTGGTTTTGTTTCCATTGCAACAAAGTGCTCTTTTGTCCATTACATCCAATTTAAGACCCTTTCCAAAAATAAATTTGGGCAGGGGTTCGCCTTATAACCTATTTAATACATGTTTCTCAAAATTACTTTTTTGTCAGAAAACTCAATTTTTCAACAAAAAATACGTTTCAGGTTTTGTTTCCATGGCAACAAAGTGATCTTTTGTCCATTACACCCAATTTCAGAACCTTTTCAAAAAACATTTGGGCAGGGGTTCCCCTTATAAGCTATGTAATACATATTTCTCAAAATTCCCTCTTTTGTATCACCCCCAAAATATGCTTTTTTTGTTTCCATGGCAACCAAATGCTCTTTTGTCCATTACATCCAATTTTAGATCTCTTTCCAAAGAAAATTTGGGCAGGGGTTCCCCTTATAATCTATTTAATACATATTTCTCAAAATTCCATTTTTTGTCTGAAAACCTAATTTTTCAACAAAAAAGATGTTTCTGTTTTTGTTTCCATGTGAACAAAGTGCTCTTTTGTCCATTACACCCAATTTCAGACCCTTTCCAAAAAAATTGGGCAGGGTTCCCCTTATAACCTATTTAATACATATTTCTCAAAATTCCCTTTTTTTATCAGAAAACCTGATTTTCCCCAAAAATATGCTTTTGGTTTTGTTTCCATGACAACCAAATGCTCTTTTCATCATTACATGCAATTTCAGATCTCTTTCCAAAGAATATTTGGGCAGGGGTTCGCCTTATAATCTATTTAATACATATTTCTCAAAATTCCATATTTTTTTTTGTCAGAAAACCTATGTTCCTGCCTTTGTTTCCATGTGAACAAAGTGCTCTTTTGTCCATTACACCCAATTTCAGACCCTTTCCAAAAACAAAATTGGGCAGGGGTTCCCCTTATAAGCTAAATAATACATATTGCTGTAATTAAAATACTATTATCAACAGAAACTACTATTTTCCCAAAATTTCCGTTTTTTGGTATGGTTTCCATGACAGCAGTAGTTATTTTGAAATTTCCAATGCTGTGGAACCCTTTCTTACAAGACCCTCATCTTTCCCATGAAGTTTCATGGAGCTAGTGTTTATAGTTTC
>MJUU01015940.1:77635-94333 GCA_002080025.1 Modiolus philippinarum | reverse complement strand
TATCGCTAATACAATGTGTGTGTGCAATCAAAAAATTAAAAATTCTTTTTGTCGGAACTACTTGTTCGATAAGAACCAAACTTTAGTTTGTGTTCTCTTTTGGATCCTTTGCATAATTAGACCTGAGCTGTCAACATGAAACATAGGGAAAACTTCCAGTCTGGAACTTTTTGCTGATTCGAAAGCAAGTTTCTTTTACATGTAATCATTTACTGAATATGTCCCAATCAGAAATATGAGTCGAGCTGTCAGCAATGATGTATTTGGTAAACATAAATTTGGTGACCATTGTAAATCACCTTACGAAGATGCGGAACATTATTTTTTAAATGCCCTTAAAGTAATACCGTTACGAAAGTAGACACTTCAAGACTAAAGCTTATAGATTGATATCAATATTGAAACGTTTAGTTATTTTCGAAAAGAAACATAGAGCCCTTTTAAATAAAGAGTATACATTATTTAGAACTTTAGACAGAACATTATTGCCGAATTCGCAAGCCAACGTGTTTTATTTTCTCAAATTTATATACCAATAGTTTTTCATAAACATTTTTTTGTGTTTCTGCGTTGCCATCATCTAGGGTTCGTTGAGGACGTCTTATTCAACTTATCTTATTCCTCAACAGATGGATCCATCAGTCCAGATTTTGTTTTATAGCTGACTGAATGAACATTGACCGGTTTTTATTTTATTATTTTATTTTGTTATATTTTAACGGATTGTCAAACATATTTCAAGTTTTAATATGAAATGAAAAAAAATGTATATATTTAAAAATATAAATAAAACAAATACCTAAAATCAAAGTGTATTTTGAAATATTCAGTATTTCTTAGAACAATTTAATAAAATTTGACCTTAAGGTAGTTCGACACTAATACACGGCGCATTCGATTGGCGCATTTGCGAAACACGAGTCGGATGCGGAATTGACTTGATTTTCAAACCGGAATATTCCTGTATTGGCCTATTCACTGTGACGTCATAATAGATTGACATACACTTTCCCGCGAATTAACTCCCTTTTCCCGTAAATATTGTCTATTTCGAAAACTATATTAAATATCTCTCTTAATCGAACGGTGACATATAGATTTTTTCAGCGCAACAGATAGCTTAAGTGTTTATCTCTGAAATATCAAAAAATAAAAAAAATCTGTCTGATATTTATTTTATATGAAAGATAAACAATAAGCATGTTATCACAGTTCCCTATATATTCTTTGTAAATATTGCTGAAAAATACTGAATTTGGCCTGATTTTCAAAGCCAGATAACAGGAAAAGATGATCGGTGACATATCATTTTTATTTTATTTTTTGAATACATAGGTTAAGACCTACGAAATATCTTAAAAGAAAAAAATTCTGTCTGAAATTTTTATTAGGATTGAACTACCTTAAACCATCATGGTAGACGTTGGCGATTTAGTCATTTTAAGACGCAAGATGTGAAAACAAGAACTACATAATTATTGGTTGTTATCTCTAACTTTTACTTAAAACTAATTAGAAACACTTGTCAATTACAATGCTCCAGGCCTTCGGAGATAAAATGACATCTCGACGCCACAGGTGTTCCACCACTGTTTGATTAGTCTCCCTTTATAAAAATGAGTTATTTCCCTTGACAAACCGAACTAATTCTTCAGTATGGAAAATAACAAAATTATTATTTAAAATGTAATTGAAGTTCAAAACTGTTTGAACTTTTGTATCTTATCCCTTTTATAACCTTTTCAGTAAAAAAAGGTGAACAAAAACACAATCCCCTCAAATCTGTTACTGGATTTACAGAACACAGAATTTGGGCAACTAAAATTTTATATAGATATCACCTAGAGATCAACATGTATCCTTCTTATTCCAACGGTTACCCATATTTTTTAATTTTTATACGTATACGTATATTGAAAGCTCCCGTGAATTATTTCTTAAATATATTTTTATGTTATCCACTCATATAGTCATTTTCCTTGTCATTTCTTTGTAAAATCCTTAAATTTTAAATTCCGGCTTCTGCGTTGCACAGTGACCCCAAAATCTTATTTTATATTTTAAACAATAAAACATTATGTTTCTACACAGAAAATTTCAGAATATTCTACAATAGGAAATTAATATCCTGTCCACATCTTAACACTAATGCATATTGGTATTGAAAACCAAACCCGAGTCACTCATGCATTCAATGTAGGTCACAGTTATCTTTTTTTAACAAGAACCTCGACCGTGGCCAAGACGCACCCACTACCTGTTCTGCTATTTCATATCTCGACTCTTTAACAAAAACTTTAACCTGAATCATCCATGCATTAAATATAAGTCCCGGTAACCTTATTTTTATAGCGTTGGGACCTCGCGACTATCGAAAACACATCCGACTGACAAAATATTAATCATCTACCTCACCGTGTCCAATATATCATTCGGGGGCGGCGATTTGAAGCAGAGAAAAGCCCGTGGCCAGCTTTTATGGTCATCACGTGACTTTGATGACGTAATGAACCAAGATTTCACTCGATAAAAATTGTACAAAGAATACACGTGAATGGTACAAATATTTTGAATTTTCTCGAAAACCGTTGCTCTTATCTAATTTATGCTGTTATGCACGTAATCTTGAAATCCTGTTCTTTCAATTGATGCATAACATTTTAGTTTAATTTCAGTCTAAATTACTTCCAATTTGATTTGAAATTACGGTGTTACAGACTCAAAAAATGTATATTTACGATAAAATATGAAAACTGTAGTTACAAAACACACAATAAAACGTTTTAAATCGACACAATTTACATTTATGCACATATACAGCGAAAGATGAAAGAATACTGTAACAGAAAATCTATATAAGAACAGTTTAATTTGTAGTTTTGTTACTTCCAATTTGATTTGAAAATCGCCAAATTTCTGTGAAAATAAAAATGAAAGATGATGAGATAACCCGGATGTTGTATTACCATTGTTATCCTCATTTTTTCCCCAAACGTGTTATAATTTTAGCAATTTCTAAGTTAAAATTAAAAAATATATAACTAAATATAGATTTTGGAACCGGAATTGTGTATTGTAAGGATACCTTGGTAAAATGTCCATGTAAAACCCGGGTGTAAATCAGCCATATTTAAATTAATCTCATATTTGTTATAAATAACAAACAATTTTTAATGCTCAATTTAAGATTTAAAAGAACTACAAAAATGATTTATGATGCCCTCCGGCAAATCATCACCTGGTCAAGGTGACAGGTGTGTTCCTTCAGCCACTTGTATATTACATACTGTTAATTTCACTCTACATGCTGATGACTCGATTTGCATAATATGTATTAAACACAAAGAGAATAATGTGTTACCATACTATATTTTTGGAGACGAAAATAAAACGTTTTAATCTCGGGTTTACATTTAAAATACAGTTTCAATATAATTATTGAAAAGATGCATTTTTCGATATTTTTTATGTTCATTTTTTATTTATTTATTTTTTTTAAATTTTTTATTATTTATCTATATATCTTTTTTTGGATAAATTCCTATTATATTTTTAGTAATGTTTTTTTTTATAGAAATGCATTGTCTGCACAATCTGTTGTAACGCGGTTACCTCCCCTGAAAATGACCATAATAGCTGGCCACGGACATATTTTGTCTTCTTCGGGCAAATAAATCAAGTGTTATACTATATAAACTGCATTGCGGAACTTTTGGATGTTTACAGGGGTTTTGAACCCATTTTAGGCAGGTTTTATATGAATCGAACAGCGAAACATTGTGCAATGCATGGACACCCCCTCAATTTTCAAACTAACGTTTTCATTGATATTTTTTACATTGTAAAGGAAGTTTCCAACAGTTAACAATTGTCCGAAAGAACAAATGTCTCTCATATTTACCACCTGCGACTTGCCATTAATTATCTTTTCAGAAAATTCACATGTTGAGTCAGAGGGCGGCAATCCCAGTTGTTTCGGGTTTCAAATTTGGACGGTTTTTAGGGAAAAAGGGCCTCAATTCAATTGAAATCTGTGTAATTATTATTGTTTTCTCCGTGTTTTTGATAGTTTGGATATTTTCTTATTTTCTATACGATTTCTGCAGATAATTGTATTACCGCCCCTTTCCATCATTGACGAATATATAGAATTGGCAACATGCCCCTATCCCCATGATCCCCCGGAATAACACTGTAATTTTTTGGGGTGTTTAAATAAGTGATTTATTTAGCTTACGGTAAACATATGTGTTATGATCTCATGTTCATTTACTCCATATCCTTTCATAAAATGGCTTTAGCCAGGGGAGGTTTTGCCGTCACTTTCCGTCCGTTGCCTGTCAGGCGGAGATCTTCTCATCTGAAACTACTGGGCCAATTGGAGCCAAATTTGGCAACAATGGTCCTTGAGTGGTCACCAACAAAATAAAAAAAATGTTTTTTGGGTTCGGACACCAATCAAAATGGCCACCATAGGGAAACACAGTTTTGGTCCCAATGAGATAAAACTCTAGTCCTTTCGTTCAATATTAACTCTAACCCTTTGCTTTATTTAAACCCTAACCCATAGCTTTCGCTACATATAATTCTCGCCCTTTCCCTGAATATAACCCTAATTGTGTTCCTGACTATATCCCTAACCCTTTCCTTTATCTTAACCATAACAATTTCCCCTGAATTTCTCAACTGATGCGCCTTGTTCATCATAATATAAGTGATGATTTATGCGTTTTTTTCACTCTAATGAGGATGATGCGCGATTGATTTTGATGAATGATAGGGGTAATATAGTTTTCTTTGTTTCGTTTTTAAGTGTCTCACTTCCATATCTGTACGAATTATGAATTCTAGGTTGATAATTTATGTCTTGAATTTCGGTTTCCAATGGTACAATCTTGCTAAATTGGCCAAATGGTCAATATATTTAAGGTGTCTGCATGGTATTAATTTCCCATTACAGAATTTTGTGAAATTTTCTGTGTAGAAACATAATTGTATTGTTCAAAATATAAAATAAAATTTGGGGGTCACCGGGCATTTAAGCGAAAAAAAAAATGAAATTGAAAATTTAAAGATTTTAAAAAGAAATGATAGTGAAAATGACTATGTGAGTGGATAAATTTTAAAATCCACTATAGCTTTAATTTTGTTTATATTTTGCATGTGTTTTAAACTCATTATATTGTTAACATATAAAAAAATAAAAATTAGGGGTCACCGTTGGAATAAACGAGATAACTTGAGAAAAGCTGATATTGGTATGCAGTATGCATTAGCATCAGTACATATCAGTTTCAGTGGCCTTTTATGTCTTTGCCTCTGCAGTCATGCTCCACTGACTTTGAAATTTTGCACTGTTTATCAATGTTAAGGTTTTTTTTCTTCTGTTTAGCATCAACCACTCTAAGTTGCACATTGACATTTGGTATGCAGTTACATTATCATGACTGAGATAAGTTTTAGTGGCGTTTTATGTCTATGACCCTGACTTTGAAATTTTTCAGCCACTCAATATTTGACTTACAGTTGCATCCTGAGGATTATACACATTGACCACTCTATCATGCTTGACACTCTATCATGCTTGATCAATCATATGAAGATTTTAGCAAGCAGGTAGTGCACACAAATTAAAACCTACATTTTGTTATCAGACCAATGTGCAGATTCATGCGATGCATGGGTAAGGCGAGACATATTCTGTGTCAACAGTTTATTTATCAAAAAACCCAGTCGTAACTATACAAGACGCATACACTGACAAAATAGTATCCCTCTACCTGCACTATTATCCTATTATGTCAGACCGATACTTTAACAAAAACTTTTTACCAGAGTTGCCTAATGTATGAAATGTAGGTTAAGCTTAGCTTAAACTTATACCAACATCAAGAACAATCAAAGACACATCTGTGGTCAAAATAAAGCCATTTCTCAATCACTCTAGTTCAAAAGATATATGGACTTTTACTCTGTTACGGATAAAGGGACGGGCAAAACTGAATCAACTCTCAAACCATGAAGGAAACATATATATAAACACACACACACAATGAAAAAAATCACCCCCCCCCCCCCAAAAAAAAAAACAGAAAACAAAACAAAACAAGAACTTGATAATGTGTTTATAAAACACGGATGCCCCGCCGACAAATTTATCGCAAAAGATAACCTTAGCCAATCATCAATGGAATTTAGTTCCCTGTCACTGAACTGTGATGGAATCATCAAGAAGTACTGTCATGACTGTTACAGATGATTATTCATTAAATATTTGTTAAGTAATGGACGTAAACAAAAATTACCCAACTAAAGTCGCTGAAGCATAAAATATTGGTCAGGTTATAAAATTATCCATGAATTATGCAGTACTCACTATGGTGATTTATTTGATTAACCACTAAGTTGCTAATAAATTGGCCTAATGCAAACAAAAAAAATTAACAAAGTCATTCAAGTGTAAAATGTAGGTCAAAGTCAAGGAATTGTCTAAGAATTTGGTAGGTTTCACTAAGATGAGTCATTTCATGAAACATTATAATGTTATGTTGTGTATTTATTAAGAAATTGACTTAAAACACAAAATTTACCGAAAGTCACTCAAGTCTAAAATGTAGGTCAAAGACACCTAATTGTCCTTGATTTGGATAGCACCCATCAAGGTCATTTATTTGATGCAACACCATAGTGATATCATGTTTAGTTGTTGAGAAATGGACTTAAACTCAAAATTTAACAAAAGTCACTCAAGCGTAAAATATAGGTCAAAGCCACTTAATTCTTGATGATTTGGGTAGTACTCGTCAAGGTTATTAATTTGGGAAAACATCATTGTGGTATGATGTGTAGTTGATGAGAAATGGACCTTAATGCAAAATTTAACAAAAGTCACTCAAGCGTAAAAAATAGGTCAAAGCCACTTTATTCTCAATGATTTTGGTAGTTCTCATCAAGGCAATTGATTTGATGAAACATCATTGTTGTATGATGTGTAGTTGTGGAGAAATGGACTTAAACGCAAAATTTAACAAAAGTTACTCTAGCGTAAAATGTAGGTCATGGATCCCTAATTGTTGGTGAATCTGGTAGTACTAACCAAGGTGCATACTGATGTAATAATATTAAAATATTACAAGAGGTTACTAAAATATGGACCTAAACGCAAAACTTAACATCGGGACGTACGTACGGACGGACGGACAAGGGTAAATCTATATGCCCCTTCCACTTCGTGGCGGGGCATAAAAAATAAAAAACAAAAACATCAAGATGTGCTTTGTGAAACACTTATGCCATTGTGTAGTGGTCAAAAAGAAACATCAAGCAGGAACAGATTTTAATGTACCACTGACAAATTAATACATGTATGTATCTATAAATTCTGGCATCAATTGAAAACTTAAATCATGAACAGTGATGATTTGTTTAAATGCAAACACAGAAGTTATCCAAAGGACACCCACAGTTTTTCACATGCAAAGGCCAAGGTCACAAGGTCCAATATTTTGATCCCAATTAAAAGGTCTTGCCACAAGGATATGAAAGCCCGATCACTTATCTTTCAAAAGATATGCGACCCTGGTCACTGTATATAACAATTGTGCCAAGATATTCCAGAAGGAATATGCCAATGTTTATGTTGGTTCCAAAGGAACCAATCTTATCCAAAGGAACTAATCTTATGCTGAACAACTATACCTTGACAAATGCACATCATACAAGTGTTGTAGGAATAATATCACCAAGAGCTTCAAGATCATTATTAGGATAGGAACCAATAATTGAATTGAGATTCAGAAAATCAAACAGTGCAGTTACATTTACTTTCATAACAAAGTTCCATCAAGGATTTAAAAAAGGCAGGGAGCCAATCTTGAAGAGGGCACTTTAGTGCGCTGATTGAAATCTAAAAAAGGGCGCTTTCGGGCGCTGATTGACAATTAAACACCAGCTATATATATAGTCATGCATGGTCTTTTATTATTTCAACAGTTATACAAACATTTCAATAAAGCCAAAGTTAACTATTAAAGGTAGTATTGAATTTTTCTGTCTTTGGCAATGAAAAATTTTGTAACAACATTTTTTGTTCTAAGCATACTTGTGATAAGTTCAGGATGCCAATGCAGAGGATCTCCCTCCAAAACCAGGAGATTGAGGGGTCAATGCAGGAGATTTTGTTCAGGTCATTTTCGTGTAAGAATTTTGCACTTCTATGCTTATTAGTATGTTAAAATGAGTACATAATATGTAACAGATCAAACACCCAACATATTTTAACAATTCACATGGAAACAAGAGAATCTGTGTCAATGGACACTATGCCCCGCTACTGATCATACATAATAAATCACCATGAGTGACATTTATTTTATAATCTATTCTATAAACCTAAAGGCTAACATAAAATTTTACCTGGCAACCATCAAATAAAATGGTTGCTAGGTAAATTGTCCAAACTTAAATGGTCTTAGAGTGTTTCATGAATTTTACCAAAGTTGGAATCAAGAATTTCTTAAATCCATATTTGGGAGATGACTACTTTAACTCAAAATTATTTAATTCACATTGTTGCTAGATAGAATTTCCAAAAAGAAGTATTCTTTGACAATGTCAGAAAATTTACCAAAATTGGAATAAAAGATCTTTGCAATTCAGTTATTGAAAATTTGTGTTTAGACAAAAAGAAATTCAAAAATGAATGGTTGCTAGGTAAAATTTCCAAAACCAAATGGTCTTAGAGAGTTTCAGAAAATTTACCAAAGTTGGAATCAAAGATTTTTGCAATTCAGTTATTGAAAATTTGTGTTTTGACAAAAAGCAATTCAAAAATGTATGGTTGCTATGTAAAATTTCCAATATTAAATGGTCTTATAGAGTTGCAGTTAAAGATTGTGTAATTCAGTTATTGAAAATTTGTGTTTGGACAAAAAGAAATTCAAAAATGTATGGTTGCTAGGTAAAATTTCCAAAATTAAATGGTCTTTGAGAGTTTCAGGAAATTTACCAAAATTGGAATCAAAGATTTTTGCAATTCACTTATTGAAAAATGGTGTTTTGACAAAAAGCAATTCAAAAATGTCTGCTGAAATACATGAAGACTCTTTACCAAACCCTTCGGGAAGTTTTGAGTTTGATTTTTCTTCCGTAGTGCGACAGTGTTTTACCAGCAGACTAGATTCCTTGAGCTAGCCGGCAGTTTAGCGGCGAGCACTCTTTGACCCTTCTTTCAAAATAACGTTTTGTCTTATGCTTTTTCTGTTCCAAGATAGTGGTCATTGAGTTAGTAGTCTACCTGTATTGGGTTTTATTCGCGTGTTTATGATACTATAGGGAAACGGGATAGAGAAAGGGGAGGTCTGGGTACCCATAAACCGGTTTAACCCTACCACTGGCTTTTGCTGGTGCCGGTACCAAGTCCGGCTATCCCGGGTTCCTATCGTTATTTATGTTTGTCTCTTGTTTTCATTTTTGTTTTTCTGGTGCAGTTTGCTTGTAAATTGTGGCATGTGATTGTAGTTCCTGGCCATTGTAGGTGTTTGCTGTTTTCCTGTTTTTGTAATTGCTATGTAAAATTTCCAATATTAAATGGTCTTATAGAGTTGCAGTCAAAGATTTTTGTAATTCAGTTATTGAAAATTTGTGTTTGGACAAAAAGAAATTCAAAAATGTATGGTTGCTAGGTAAAATTTCCAAAATCAAACGGACTTAGAGAGTTTTAGAAAATTTACCAAAATTGGAATAAGAGATTTTTGCAATTCAGTTATTGAAAATTTGTGTTTAGACAAAAAGAAATTCAAAAATGGATGGTTGCTAGGTAAAATTTCCAAAACCAAATGGTCTTAGAGAGTTTCAGAAAATTTACCAAAATTGGAATCAAAGATTTTTGCAATTCAGTTATTGAAAATTTGTGTTTAGACAAAAAGAAATTAAAAAATGTATGGTTGCTAGGTAAAATTTCCAAACTCAAATGGTCTTAGAGAGTTTAAGAAAATTTACCAAAATTGGAATCAAAGATTTTTGCAATTCAGTTATTGAAAATTTGTGTTTAGACAAAAAGAAATTCAAAAATGTATGGTTGCTAGGTAAAATTTCCAAAATTAAATGGTCTTTGAGAGTTTCAGGAAATTTACCAAAATTGGAATCAAAGATTTTTGCAATTCAGTTATTGAAAATTGGTGTTTTGAAAAAAAAGAAATTAAAAAAAGTATGGTTGCTAGGTAAAATTTCCAAAATCAAATGGTTTTAAAGAGTTTCAGGAAATTGGCAAAATTGGAATCAAAAGGATTTTTGCAATTCAATTGCTTTTTAAACAAAAAGGACAAAAAAGATGCTAGGAAGAATTTCAAAAATTAAATCAACGAGCATTAATATAAAAAAATCAATCACAAAATTCAAAGCAAATGAACCTTGACCTTGAGGTCACAGCATCTGTTTGGCACAAATGCATTGCAGCTCATGTCATGCTCTATCTGCATACAAAGTTTCATCAAGATATGAAACACCCTTCAAGGTAAACTGCCTTCAACCTAAACCTTAACCTGTAGTATATCAAATATCCACTCCTAATATTCAAAGTCAATGACCCATGACCTTGAGGTCACAGCATCCGTTCCATTCCAAAATGTTGCAGTTCTTATTATGGTCTATCTGTATACAAAGTTTCATCAAGATATCATACCTCCTTCAACGTAAACTATCTTCAACCTAAACCAGACCTGTAGTATGTCAAATATTCACTCCTAATATTCAAAGTCAATGACCCATGACCTTGAGGTCACAGCATACGTTTCATTCCAAAATGTTGCAGTTCTTATTATGGTCTATCTGTATACAAAGTTTCATCAAGATATCACACCTCCTTCAAGGTAAAGTACCTTCAACCTAAACCTAACCTGTAGTATATCAAATATTTACTCCTAATATTCAAAGTCAATGACCCATGGCCTTGAGGTCACAGCATCCGTTTCATTACAAAATGTTGCAGTTCTTATTATGGTATACAAAGTTTCATCAAGATATCATACCTCCTCCAAGGTAAACTACCTTCAACTTAACCTTAACCTGAGAATTACGGACGGACGTACGGACGGACAACGTACCTGAAAACTATATACCCCTCCTATTTCGTAGGTGGGGCATAAAAACCAGTCACCTACTTATCATAAGCACCACCATTTCTCCAGGAAGAGGATACACAATAAGCCTGAAGCCCATTCTATTAACTCTTGATAGTACAGAGTTATTTTAAGATATGTCTTGATTTACATGTTGTTATACATTTTCAAACTGATTGTTTTAGATATACATTTTTAATCTTATTTCGATTGGTATCATAAAATTTTAAAATTTACAACTATTAACAGTTTTTAGCAAAAACAATATTGCTTTGCAAGGGACCTCAATTATATAAAGGCTATTGTTACCTTGTTTGGTTCCAATTGGCTCAGCAGTTTCAGGAGAGAAGATTTCCTGGCAGCAATCTATAGGATATAGAACGGATCTGAACACCTTTGTTTTTGCATGGGAGCACCAAAGGATTGTTGTAGCGAAGTTTGCACAACTTGCTCAGTAGTTGTAGTGTAGAAAATCTTTGAGTTGTAAAGTAGAAGATCTTTGAATGTGTTTTTCCATGGGGTCCATCTTAAAGACTATTTCACTGCTGGCAGCCATTTTTGGATAGAGAGACAACATGAAATACACTCTTTTGCAGGAGACAACTTAAAGACATTGTGAGCAAGTTTGGTTCCGATTGGCATAGTAGTTTCAGAGGAGAATATCTTTGAAGGGTTCAATACTAAAACTATATTCTCTGCTGGCAGCCATCTTTGATATGGCACTGACCTGAAAAACACTTTTTTTTTGCAGGAGACCACCCAAGAACTTTTCTGGCAAAGTTTCGTTCCAATTGGCTAAGCTGTTTCTTTGAATGTGTTTTCAGATAATATCCAATGTTAAAACTATGTTTCCCACTGGCAGCCATCTTTGATGTAGTGCAGACCCGAAAAAACACGTTTTTTGAAAGTAACCAAATAAAGACAATTATGGCAAAGTTTGATTCTAATTTGCTCAGCAGTTTCAGAAGTGCAGACCTTTGAATGTGTTTTAACAAAGGGTCCAATGTTAAAAACAATGTTCCCCGCTGATGGCCATGCATCTTTGTTATAATGTGGACCTGAAAACACCCCTTTTCACCTTTTTTTCACATGGGACCACCAAATGACTATTGTGAGTAAGTATGTATGGTTCCAATTGGCTCCAGAGGAGAAGATTTTTGTACAAGTTTTCACATAGGGTCCAATGTTAAAAATTTGTCCTGCACTGGCAGCCATTTTGGATATAGCGCAGACCTGATAAACATATTTTTACAGGGGACTACCCAAAGACTATTGTGGTTTGGTTCCATTTGGCTCTGTCAGCAGTTTCAGAGGAGAAGATATCTTTGAATGTGCTTTCCCATAGGTCCATTATGAAAACTATGTTATATGATGGCCTCCATCTTGATTATAGCTCATCCCTGAAAAAAACCTTTTTTTTGCAGGGGACTACCTAAAGACTATTGTGGCCACGTTTGATTTCCAATTGGCAAGCAGTTTCAGGGGAGATCTTTGAATGTGTTTTCCCATATGGTCTAATGTTAAAAAATATTTTCCCCACTGATATAGTGCGGGCATGAAAAACACATTTTTGCAGGGGACCATCTAAGGACTATTTCGGCCAAGTTTAGTTCATATTGGCTCAGCAGTTTTAGAGAAGAAGATCTTTGATTTAGTTTTCAAAGGGTCCAATTTTTATGCTCCCTGTTGGCAGCCATCTTTGATATATTGCTGTCCTGAAAACACCTTTTTACAGGCGACTTTCCATGGACTTTTGTAGCCAAGTTTGGTTCCAATTGGCTCAGAAGTTTCGGAGGTATGTGTTTTCCAATAGGGTCCAATAAAACTGTATTCCCTGCTGGGGGACATCTTTGATATAGCGTTTCCCTCAAAAACACCTTTTTGCAGGGGACTTTCCAAGGAGTATTGTAGCTAAGTTTGGTTCTAATTGGTTCAGCAGTTTCAGAGAAGATCTTTGAATGTTCTTTCCTATAGGGTCCAATGTTAAATTATTTTCCCTGTTGGCTGCCATCCTGGTTATATAGCAGACACAAAAACACCTTTTTTTACCAGGGGACCACCTAAAGCTTATTGTGGCAAAGTTTGGTTCCAATTGGCTCAGCAGTTTCAGACTTTACATATTTGGTGTTGTTGAAATGTGCATATGCAGAATTTATATTCACAGTAACTTTGGTATTTAGTTATTTGTATTCAAAAATATTTTTCTCATTCTACCAAAATTTTCAATAAAAGATTTTCTAGTCAAACAGTTTTTATTTATGAACCTTTGAAAATCTAGAAATCATGAATAATCTTGAATACTACCTTTTGATAAAATGTGTTTAGACCTACATAGTACCTTGACCTTTAATCTTGGGTCAAATAACTTTTGTGAGTGTAGGACAGAATTTTATCTGATTGTCTAGATTCCATTAAATTGTACCTGGGAAGGGGGAATGCCTCCTTAGATTATAAATAGAAAATTTAGAGATTTTCTATCCCCCAACTAACAAATTTTATCTCCATTGCCAATAGAAAAATATGGAATTGGCATTCCCCTCTCTGGTAAACTTCAGTGGATCAGCCCTCAGTTACATCTTTAATGAAATAATAGTAAACAAGAGTTGTCAGAAGACAATATAACTCATCGGGGATTAGAGTGACCTCAATGCACAATAAATTTGAAAGTTATAGAAAAGTACCATCAGAAAGCTCTCATCACAAAAAAGTCACATACCAAATATAAACAACCTTCTACTAAAGAACTTAATTCTAGAAGCAAGATTGAAGTTTTTTTAAAAAATGGAAGAATGTGTCCATGGGACACGGATGCCCCCGCCTCCTTGCAATCGAAACCCATAAATTATTAAAGGCATAACTATATACAATATATATTTATCAAATATTATTAGAAAGGATCTTTCTCCTGTGATAAATAGGCACTGGAACTGGTTTGGTTTTGATATAATGTGTAGTTCCAACAAATAATCTGAGAAACAGTCTTATATGTAATACTAATCTATTTTTAGCAACTGTGACCCTGACCTTGGTGGTATCAACGCTAAAATCTATGGGATTATGTCTATTGTGATAAGTAAGCAAGTGACCAAGTTTGGTTTAGATCAGATGCAGAATACTCAAGTAATCGTTCGGAAACCAAAATTTTATTGAAATTTTAGTCTATTTTTAGCAACTGTGACCTTGACCTTGGTGCTACCATCCTGGAAATCAATAGGCTTTTGAATTGGGTGATAAGCAAGCACGTGACCAATTTTGGTTTTGATCCGATGTAGTATACTCAAGTTATCACCCGGAAACCAAAATTTTATTGAAATTTTAGTCTATTTTTAGCAACTGTGACCTTGACCTTGGGGGTACCAACTGGGAAATCGATAGGGTTCTGTCTTCGGTGATAAGTAAGCATGTGACCAAGTTTGGTTTTGATCCTATGTAGTATACTCAAGTTATCATCCGGAAACCAAAATTTTTTTTTGAAATTTAGTCTATTTTTAGCAACTGTGACCTTGACCTTGGGGGTACCAACCTGGAAATCGATAGGGTTCTGTCTTGGGTGATAAGTAAGCATGTGACCAAGTTTGCTTTTGATCCGATGCAGGATACTCAAGTTATCACCCGGAAACCAAAAAGATGGACGTACGTACGGACGTACGGACGGACGTACGGATCAGGGTAAACCTTAATGCCCCCGACCGCCTAGCGGCGGGGGCATAAAAAAAAATGCCCTCTGGGCAAGTTCTAAATATCTACAAATGTTGTACCATCAGAAAGCTCCATTCAGTCACATACCAAATATGAACACCCTATCACTAAACAACAAAATTTTATAAGAAAGGTTAAAGTTTTTTTAAATTGCCCTCAGACAAGGTCAAGGTCAAAATGTCTACAAATATGGTACCACTAGAGAGCTCTCATCAAAGGGAAGTTACATACTAAATATGAACACCCTACCACTAAACAACTTAATTTTAGAAGCAAGCTTAAAGTAAAAATAAATGTCCTCATGGCAAGGTCAAGGTCAAAATGTCTACACATATGGTAGTCAGAAGGCTCTCATCATAAGGGAGTTACAAACCAAATATAAACCACCCTACCACTAAAAGCCTACCTTCTAGATGCAAGGTTATAGTTTTCTGAAAATTGTCCTCAGGGCAAGGTCAAAATGTCTACAAATATGGTATCACAAGAAAGCTCTCACAATAAGGAAGTTGAATACCAAATATAAACAAATATAAACACCCTACCACTAAAAGGCAAGGTTAAAGATTTTTGAAAATTGTCCTAAGGGCAAGGTCAAGGTCAAGGTCAAAGTCAAAATGTCAACAAGTATGGTACCACAAGAAAGCTCTCATCATAAGGAAGTTACATACCAAATATAAACACTCTACCACAAAAAGCCTACCTTCTAGTGGCAAGGTTAAAGTTTTTTTTTCAAAAATTGCCCTCAGGGCAAGGTCAAGGTCAAAATGTCTACAAATTTGGTACCACTAGAAAGCTCTCATCATAAGGAAGTTACATACTAAATATGACCACCCTCCCAGTATAGCCTATGTTCTAGAGGCAATGTTAAAGTTTTTTTCAAAAATTGTCCTCAGGGTAAGGTCAAGGTCATAATGTCTACAAATATGGTACCAAAAGAAAGCTCTCATCAAAAGGAAGTTACATACCAAATATGAACACCCTACAACTAAAATAGAAAAAAGAAGGCAAACGGGGAATGTGTCAAAGAGACAAAAACCCAAAGGGGAGCAATAACAACTCAAAGCCCCACACCCAACGGCAGGTCGGAGTTGGCCCCTGAATAAAGAGTAATCAAGTTCAGTGAAGTAAACATCATCCTAGACTCCTATAGACATAAAGTAAACTAACTAGAAAAAAGACAAGACACAAAAAGGCTTAATAAATTTCCTGACTTAGGACAGGTGCAAACCTGCTGCGGCAGGGTTAAACTAGTTTTATTGGGGCCAAACCTTCCCCCTATAGCCAATGTGATATATCAAAAAACAATCGTAACAACAGTAAAATTCAGTTGGCAACAGGACTGAGTTACTTGTGAAAAATGAAACTGAAAGAACTAAATATAGGGACATAAACATGAAATCACAAGAGACTACTAGCAGTTAACTGACATGCCAGCTCCAGACCCATTACCAACTGACAAAGTAAGTTATGTACCCTCAGTATACAGCTTCCACCAAGATCCCTTCCTGTGAGGAGTTTAGCATAATGATTTCATGCATATACCGAAATACATAACCCGTGTCCATGCAATACAGATTTTAGAAATTTAGAATGTGTTTAGTTAAAATGCAAAGACCCTATCAAAAAATCAATGTTTATACCAAAGAAGGCCATACGTAATGACTTGACAATAATACCTTAATTATAACCCTATGAATTAGACGATTTAAAGGTTTTATAAGTTTGTTAGGTGAGTTGAAGTAGGTTTTACTCTTATGTAAAACATTACCGTTAAATAAGGATGTGAAATACCAGCCTTGATTAGATGTTTACAGGTTTCATTGTATTTATGAACTAAGTCTTTATATCGATGATAAAATTTAGTAAAGGTTTTAACTAGTTT